>PVHP010001480.1:42500-106263 GCA_004024765.1 Zapus hudsonius | reverse complement strand
AAGGAAGGAAGGAAGGAAGGAAGGAAGGAAGGAAGGAAGGAAGGAAGGAAATCAGCCTCATGTGTCAAAGGTCATATGACTTATAAATGTACATTTTGTGGTTTGAACCAAAGCCTGCCCTGCCCACTCAAGGTGAGCAAACTCACTTGATGACCCAAGGCTGTCACATATACATGTAAGAATTAAGTCCAAACAAAGCTGTTAGAGGGTTAGGGAAATGTCACTGTGCTATTGGTGACAGCCATCAACCTTTTACCCAACCACTCTCTTCCTTGTACTCCTGTCTTCCTGGTGAACTTTTCCTAAACTCTCCTCCATAATCCTTCCACAATTCCCAGCTGTCCTTACATGAATTTTTTTTAACTCAAAGAAAAAGAAAACACACAGAGCTAATGTCTATGGCAAGATTTTTTTTTTCCTTTCCTACCAACTGCTATACTTGAAGTTAGAAACAGATGATTGATTAGATCAATTCATTACAGGGAGCCCACAGTATTTAAAAAAAAAAGTGGTGTTTGAGGGGAATTTAACAATTTTTCTCAGGTACCTAGGAAGGGTTTTTCACTAACTCAATCCAAAGTAGTCCTGTAACTGCAGTGATGCACGGCCTGGATGGTTGGAAGAGCTCTCTGGGTTTGTTATTAACTTCTGGAGGGATAAAAGTTAGAACAAAGTGCCTACCCTAGAAATTAGCAAGATAATTCAAAGATGAGGAACTCTGAGTTGACACCAATACTTTTCCTTGTTTTTTTCTTATGACATACATCAGGCTCTGCTGATACAGACCTCCTTCCCACATGAATTCCTCCCCTGCCTTCATCTTCCCAGCTCTGAGCAGGCTCCTCTGACTTTACCAACTTCATCTAAAGCATTTTAATAGCTTCCTGACCCATCTGTTGATCAACCATCAATAAAAAAAGCTATACAAATTCTGCTTCAGAGCTATTCTCATCTCTAAGACATTAATGAGTCAACTCATGGTGAAGAGGCAGGAACAGGGTAAGACAGCTAAGGGCAGAACAGACTGTCAGAAGGAGTCACAAGTCTCGTAGGCTAGTTTCTAGGCAGAGTCCATATCCCTGGAAAAGATCTTCAGTACAGCTCTGGTGGCCCCAGAGAACCCATGAAGAGCTGCTCAGGAAACATGACAATCAGTGGCTATCAGTGTCTACAGCCTTACTTGAGCAATTCTGAAACATGGCAAGGAGAAGATGAAGATCCAAGTGGAAATTGGGAAAGGTGAGCTGTCCCCACCCAGGCTTGCCATCTCTTCCTTTTTTCTGGAGTCCAGCTGGCTGGGTGGGTGTTCACATACCCCCAGCGATCCTCAGCTAGAACCATCAGAGAGCTCATCGTTTCCCTTCCAGACACTAACTTCTCTCTCAGTATCATGCTAGCAAGGGCTCAGCACTTCTATTAAGGGGGAAATCAGTTCTTTCCTGTAGTGAAGGGGGACATACAAGGATATCTTGCCCTAAGGAGTGTGGGCAGGCAGATGGCTGCCCAGCCTGGGAACACCAGAGAGAGTAGACGGCTGATGCCTTCTTTCTTTTCAAACTCCCACAGCATCCCTTTGCAATGGGGCTGTTCTCACGGAAACTCCTGAGACTTGGTTCTGTTTCCCCAAGGAAGGGACTCATGCCTGCCTGTCATCAGGAGAGTTCACACACTAGAACCGATCTGTTCTCCTTTTCAGTTAGCAAATGTCTTGGCTGCGCTATTTCAGAGCACGTCACAAAAAGCACATCCTATCCCCCCTTGACCTCTGACCATGCATATTCTTTCTTCTTCCCACTTTCCCTAGGGAAATCTCATTATGCTGTGAATATTTATCTCCTCCTCCTTCTCTCTACCTTAACTCCCCAACAAGACAGCCTGCAAGCACACACACACACACACACACACACACACACACACACACACACACACACACAAATCCCTCCATGGAATGGAAAGCAGTGACCTCTGAGATGGGAACAGAGTGACAGGAGCCCAACTTTTAGTCAGGGGTACACGTGGGGGTTATGTGGGCATTCACCCTAACACACTTGGAAGGAAAATGCTAAGAGACTGCTGTGTCCCAGTTACCCAGAACTGAAAGGAAGTATCCTGACCTGCCCAAGGTCACTCACAGAGCATCCTAGGTGATCTCTCATCTCTGACCTCTACCCCTCCTCCCCCCTGCCACATGTACACTGACAAGCACTGTCCCCTATCCAACCAACACCACTATGATGGTTTCCAAAGCACTGATCAGGCGAGACTGCAGCTGCTGGGAGAGGTGCTGTGAACTGAATGAAATCAGGAGGTAAACTTGAGGGAGAAACAGCTTGTATTTACATAATGGTCTGAGGCCTGGAATTCAGCTGCCTTCCTCCCATGGTGAAAGCTCTTCCCTCACCCCTGAGAGAATTACCATCCCAATGGTGTCTGGGGTATGGGGGAGTGTCTGTGTGGTGATGAAGGGGTAAGAAGCAAGAAGAACAGTGACTTCTCCAGGGTCACATGTCAATGTTAGTATTCAAAGATGCTTAATCTCAGATTCTAAGGCCACCATGGTATCTTCACAGGTGATGATAAATAACTTATATGTGGCAGGGACCAGTAGGGGCAGATTTCTCTTAGAGTGCAGAGAATAATAGTACAGAGAAGAGAGAAATCCCAAGAAATGCGTTTAGGAATCAAACAGAAAATAGGCAAAAGTCAGAGCACACAAATGTGAGGAGACAAGGGAAGACGGGAGCAGGAAAGAAGAGAAAGGACTCTGAGTCATGGGCCAGACGTGGACAGATGAAAGAAACAGCACATGTGCCTTAGGAAGGCACCTGCCTGGGAACGATTCCTTCTCTGCTTGCCAAGCCCACCAAAGAAATGCATTTCCAGGTCACTCAGTGGAAGGGGCAGCTTCCTTCTTCTGCTCACAGTAACTCTGGTCTCTGCACTGAGTTAAGGACTGGCCATAGAACTATTCACACTTCACCCTCAGCACCCAGGGCCGGTCCAGGCACAAAGCTTGTGCTGAGAGTAGCTACAGGAAGACCGTGGGGGCAACCTCAGGATGAAAGGCTATAAAGGGGTGTTCCCTCTGGAGGCACCCCAACTCTACCACTTGAGTTAGAAACAGGCACACATAGTGGGTTTGACTCAATAAAACCTGACAGGGAGTCTCAATCCTTCTCAAAAGCCACAGTATCAAATGGGGGAAAATAAATCAGCTCTTTCAGCATGCCTAGAAATTTTCTGTCCGCCTTCCTCTATCAAGGCCAGGTGATTAATGTCAGTAGTAGTGAAGGATGAATGTTTTCAGGCCAGAAAGATAACAGGCGGAGTACAGAAATGAGCTACCTAATGGGCCAATTCACAGGCAGTGAGTGGTCTGGGAGCTGGGCCTGGGTACTAGGGCAGTGCCCACTCCTTGTTCCAGAAATCCTTTCAGGTGCCCTGAAAGGACTCTACTGAGCCACATTCCTCTTTGTGTGGGCACTGAAGGCAGAGCTGACTGCACCCCATAGTTTCCTAAAGAAAACTATGGATGGATTCCTGTTGTCCCCCGGCTTTGAATTTCCAGTGTTCTCCCTGGCAGCCAGAGACATGGGATGGGTGAGCTTTCTCATTCCTCCCTGTGATCTTCTGCTACAGGCGACCAGAGCAGAACTGTGGACTGTCCTGTTTTGAGCTCTTGAGAAGTTCAGGAAGGGGCTCCTTTACACTATGTGTTGTAGGTTGAACACAGCAAGAACTGTTAACTCAAAGAGTTCTGCCTGCAGGGTTTAAAAGAACAAGCCCTCCAGTCTCAGCAGGGAAGGTAGCATCCCACTCAAAGACACACAGTCTGAGGAGCTTCTTCGTTCTCTTCCCAGGAGAGGCAGACAGCCTTTTCACTTCACCCAGTTCCTAACACCTGGGAACATCCCTGTTCACACTACTTTACATGCTATTCCCACCAGTAAAGTTCCAGCACGGATCAGTTCCCTGTGTCAAGACGTAAAATTCTTACTCTTGAACTTCAAGGAGTCCACGATGCTTACTTTGTCTTGTAAATCCTTAACACCCAAGCATGCATTCCTGGTTCCTAAAGAATGGAGTAGGAGAGTTATTGCGGTGGTGGAAATGACAGGAGGATCTGGAGAGGTGCATGTGAAGAGGATAAAGGAGGCACGTTAATTAAGAGGAGAAAAGGGGGGAGAGAGAGAGACAGAGAGACAGAGAGAGACAGAGAGAGACAGAGAGAGACAGAGAGAGCCGGGTCGGCAGTGCTTCTCACCTGTGGATGTTCATCTCCCGCGGAGGGCGGTGGGCCTTGTCATAAGAGACCTTGGCGAAGACACCTGCCACGATGACGAAGGCGATCACCCCGCAGGTGATGTAGACCGTAAAGTTGGTCTTGTCCTTTTCCGGGTCGTACTTGTTCTCGGGGCCCGGCGACACCACCTTGGTGCTGGGCGTCTGGACCCACACGGGGCTCTGGTAGTTGGTGCACTGGCGCTGGTCGAGCTTCTCGTGGCGCTTCTTGCAGCAGAAGCGGTAGTAGCAGGTGCCGCAGCAGTACAGGTAGCCGCTCTCGCTGTTGTTGCACTCGAACTCCTTGTCGTACTGGCCGCTCACGTCGTAGTAGCCCCAGCACGTCTCGTAGGTGACAGCCGCGCTGGCCGCCGCCGCCGCCGCCGACTGTCCCCTCCGGCTCCCCGCCTCCGCGACTCCGGACGCCCGGGCGGTCCCGTTCAGCTCGCGGCCACCGCGGGCCGAGCCGCCCCCAGATCGCCTGCCCCCGACGGCCGCGGCGCCGGCGCTCAGGGTCCGGTTGGCCGCGCGGCCTCGGGCGGCGACAGCGCCGGGCAGCAGGAGGTCCAGGGACCCGAGCGACACCAGCAGCAGGAGCAGCAGCGGCAGGAGGCGCCGCAGCGCCATGGCGGGGCCGGACCGGGCCGGGCGGGATCGCGAGCGAGCGAGCGAGCGCGGGGAAGCTTCCGCGGCCGGGCAGGGCAGGGCAGGGCAGGCCGCTCACCGGGACGGGCCGAGCGGGGCTCCGAGGGCGGCGCGCGGTGCGCGGTGCTCAGCGGCGCCGGGGCGATGGCGCCATCGAGGGAGGCGCGGGCGGCGGCGCGCGGTGCGCGGGGCTCACGGACCGGCCGACCGGCCGGGCGCGGGCTGCGGGCGGCTGTCACGCTGCGCGCGGGCTCCGCGCTCCCCCTGCGGGATCGGCGCGCCTCCCGGGCAGCCCCATCCCCCGCCGGCGGCTCGGCTCACACTGGACCCGAAGCGCGGCTCCGGGCGACGGCGGCGGCGGCGGCGTGGTCCCGTCCGGGCCGGTCCTGTGGGACAAGAAGGGGGACGGGTCACCCACCGGGGTGGAGCGACCAGCGCTCCCGGAGACCAGAGACGACAGGCGCGCGCAGCCCTCGAGGAGCTCGTCCCGGAACGCGCTCCAAGACGGGGCCGGCGAGGGCGCACGGGAACCCCTGGGGTAGCCCGGCCCGCTACGGCTGGGGTGGGCGCGCGGGCCGGGACGCGGCGGCTGGACCGCGGTCACTCACCATGCCCGGCTGCGACTGCAGAGGCGGCGGCGGCTGGGCGGGAGCCCGGGGCTTGCGGGAGGGAGCGAGCGCAGCCCGGAGCCGCCGGCTGATCGCCCGCACTGGTGTCGGAGCGTGTGCGGAAGGCGGCGAGGGAGACACGCGCGCTCACACCGCACACGCGGGAGCACCGCGCGGGGAGGGCGGGCGGGCGGGAGGACAGCCGCTCTCCGCCGCCCGCCCACGTTTCCACGCCTGGGCGCCCGGGTGGGGGGAGCAGAACTCCGCCGTGCCTCTAGCCCTCGCGGCACTGGAATGGAAGCTCCGCGTCCCCGAAGCCCCGACACCAGTTCCTCCGCGCCCGCCGCCGGGCGCCAGGCGGGCGGAGAGGAGCCCCGAGCGAGCGAAACGACGGAGGCGACAGTGTCCCCTCCGGAGCCGGCTCGTGGCGGGCCCTGACCTCCGCCGTGGCCCCTACAGCCCTGGCGGAGGTTCTCGCCCTCCAGATGCCCAGGTTGCGCGCTACCAGAAAGAGAATTGGGGTTTCCACAAGCCTTTGCCTCTCCCTAGTGGTGAGGCTCGCAGCCAAGGAAAAAGGTCAAGCCCATTGCTACAGGTTCCTAAACTGAGGCCAGAGGTCAGAGGGCTCCTGGGAGACTTACGTATTCTGAGCTTAAGTTGAGCACTCTCCTTCAACATACACATGGGTGCGAGACAGCCTCAGCTCTGGGTGACATCACGCATTCCTTTTTCAACTTTTTTCCCAGCATTGAGGCTGAGGGTTTTGTTTTTTTAAATATCTGAATTATTAAGGATCTGCTTGAAAATCTCTGGATTCCTGTTCTGAAGTTCCTATGTTGTAGCTGTCGAAGGAAGTGGGGGGGGGGTGCTGGGGTGCACTTTCCAGGTCTGTTTAAAAGAGAAATGAGTCCAGCATTCTGAACTGAAAGCCAGCTATGAGAAGGCAGTTCCAATCTGGTGTGTTTCCTGGGAGAGATCCAGGAAAGAGACTGTGAGCAACCGGGCTATGCTTCTACCTAGTGCCCCGTGGACTTGTGAAGGCAGGGGACAAGTTACAGAGTGATAGAGGCAGGGATCCCTTCATTCCTACTCACTTGTGACCCAAACACGAGGTCCACATTCAGGAAAGACTACCAAGGAGTGGAGCTGGAGCCCAGATTTCAAAACCAAAGAGGGACAGACTCCCTGAAGGTGGTGGGGAGAGGGTTGCACGCACTCCACTAGGAGCTCTTGGTTCCTGGCTCTTTCTCTTCTTCCTTGGCACTTTCTCTTGTTCCCTTAATTTCATCTCCTCTTAGTGTTTCTGTTCAACAAACAGCCTTCAGTGCAAACTCTGTCATGCGCTGTGTTAAGTGCTGAAAGAAAGAATAAATATGGCAGTCCCTTTGCTAAAGAATTTGAGGAAACTGATAATGGGTTTCTGCATGACATGCTTATTTGTGTTCATGACAAAGGTGGGCACGAGAATATTCTAGGAGCAGATGACAGGCACCTAGCCTAGCATGGAGAGGGAAAATGGGGGAGTGGTTAAGAGACAGCTAGCAAGCAGCATATTGAAGAATGATTAATAGTTAACAAATAATAAACCAAGGGAAGAATGCTTCCAGCACTGGGAACAAGAAAATCAAGAAAATAAGAAGTGGTGAGGATGTGTGAGCTTGGGCTGAGTAGCCTAAACCCCTAAGGTGTCTTCCAAATAAGGGAAGCAGTAGGGTATTGTCCTTGCCTAAGAACTTAGATGCTTTTAACAATGAATGGGAAGATATTGGTGGGTTTTAACTAGGAGGAGGCACTTGCATAATTGCAGGTTATTAGGTCTCTGAGTCAAATGGAATAGGGAATGGTGAACTGGTCACAGGGGGAAAACCATTTTGGAAGTTGTACTGGCAATTCAAGTGCAAAATAACAGAGGTAGAAATTAGACACAGAGGTAGAGCTGATAATCCTGGTTAGGAGAGCAGGTTCAGAACAGACCTGGTGATCACCATGCTGAATGGTCTGAGAGATCTGCTCAAAGCTGTCCAGCACAAAAAACTCAGAGAAGTATATAGGCATATGCACTCTGTAGTCATGAGAACCATTCAAACAACAGCCTGAGCCTTTATCTCTTAGGAGGAGATGTGTTTCTAAGCCATGCCTTCCTGTCTTCTTCCCTCTTTCTGTCTCTCTGTCTTGCTCTGCTTTCAAATAAAGAATAAATAAATAAATAGTGATAATTCTTCTTTGGAGTATTGTTTCTCTAGACTGGGGTGAGCTGATGTTCATTGGTTTTGCTAATTAAATGTCTCTGCTCTGCCTTCCAGGTAATTGTAGTTACTGGCCCACTCCACTTAGGAATGGCAGGATAGGGTAACTAGTAGTGCTCAACAAGTTGTGATCAGAAATCATGTATATGTAGTTTTTCTAAAGCAGAGCATCTAATTGCTGCTGTAGACATTCAAGACTTCGCATTTCTTGACTTAGAGATCAGGAAACATCTGTATCAGAATGGTTTTGTCAGCCTGAGTCCTTAACTGACCTCAGTACAGATAACATGAAAAATAAAATACAGATTTTTTTAAGCCACTAGAATTAAAGTTTGTTAATTTAACTAGTTCATCCAGGCTGATTCCCTGAGAATGGTGGATGGAATGATAGAATTTATGGAACTACGTTCAAAGCCTTCCCAACTCTCCTGCTAGCAAAGTAAGATGCATTTTCTTTTATCGAAGTCTGTTAGAATCCAGAGTCTCTCATTATTTTATCCTATTTTTTTTATTTTTGCTTTATTTGCACTTTTTCTACATTTAAAGATTTTTAACTTGTGACATTTTATGCATGTACATAAGGCAGTTGATCACTTCATTCCTCACTGTGTTCGCTTGTCCCCCTTCTCTTTCCCTCTGAGCCCCTTCTGCATCCCAGCCAATCTCCTTTCTACATGATGTCTTTGTATGTGCCTGTCCGTGTTTCTGTGTGACACCATGAGTTTGATTAGAGTTGCTTGTATGAGCACAGGGAGGGGGCATTTACCTGAGTACACCATTATTTTATTATCTACCAGTGGTCATACCATTGAAGAAAATGTCTTTCCCCTCCCCCATCAACTGTTTACTGCCAATAGCTCCTTGGGGAGGGATGGGGCCTCATAAGCCCTCTCCCCACAATTTCCATTACATGCAGCCAACAGAATCCCCAACAGATGAATCATATCTTGTCTTTCTTTTACATATTTTATTTATTTATTTATTTGAGAGAGAAAGGCAGAGAGAGAAAGAGAATGGGTGTGCTAGAACCTCCAGCCACTTCAAATGTACTCCAGACACAATGGCCACTTTGTGCATCTGGCTTTACATGGGTACTGGGGGAATCAAACCCAGGCCATCAATGAGGCTTTGAAAGCAAGTGCCTTTAATCACAGAGGCATCTCTCCAGCCCATATCTTGTCTTTCTAAATTTTCTCTGGGTTTCTACCTAGCTATGCAACTTTATTCATATGATATCAGTTTGGTGAGATTCAGTTTTCACCTTTATAACATGGGGACCTAGGTAAAGAGAATACCTCCAAGAAGCCATCTCTTCCCACTGAGTCTTTACAAGGAAATCCAAGTATGAAGTTGATCCCCAGTGTGACCTGGTCCCCACCCATTCTTCTAAGTTCATCTTTTCCCACTATCTCTTTCTCCCTCTTTAGCCCCATTGGTCCTCTGATTTTCCTCAGCACCTTTGATTTCCTATGTTCTGTTTCATAGCCTTCTCTCAAAATGTACAGGATTCTTTCTTAGGCTTCAGGGGTTCTGTTTAATTAATTATCACTAATGGAAATAGTACAACTATCATACAATTCCCAGTGCTTCCATGGTCATGTGCTGTCTGTACCTTATCATGATGCTTTTTCCGTCTTGGCATTTATCATTAGCCAATATGCATTTGCTGAAATATTGTATGAATCCCATTCTCCCTTTCCACAAGAATGCCTACTTGCCTGAGTTCTACAGTAATCACAGTACCTACTACTATGTTGGTCTATGGTGGACACTGAAATATTTATCTGCAGCTGTCACGTCCTCTGAGGTCTTCCTCAGCTTCGAAATGTCATTTCCCCTGGGAACACAGCCATCTTAGACGAGATATCCATGCCCTGCCAATTCAGTCCAATAGAAGAACACATGTAGCTCATTTCCTCTAAAGTCCCAAAGCTCCCTGGGCCAAGGTTTTGTTGGTCCTGAAGCCTACCTGCCCAGTTTGTTTCCTTTCTCTTAAGATAGCCTGAATGCCAAATTTTCAGTATCTGCTTCAGAAGGTTGGCTTTCAGTAAATACGTGTTGAAATGACTAAATGAATGAATGGGTGAGACTGAGCCCCCATTTTTTCTCAATGGTATCCTATTATAATCCACGATGACAGAGAAAGCGATGGCATGAGCAGAAGGGTGGACATCACCTCCGCCACAGCACTGCAAACAGTGGCAGGAAGGTATGCCAAACACTGGCAAGGGGAAGCTGGCTAATAACACCCATAAGGCCGCCCTCAACAACACAGCTCCAACAAGGTGCTAATACCCAAACTGCCATCAGCTGGGGATTGAGCATTCAGAACACATTCGTTTGTGGGGAACAACTGCATGAAACCATGACATATCCCATCAGTGATTTACAGTTTTGCTTTATCCTAACTAGTGACAAGTTAAAAATTGTCTCCTTAGGACACCAATTCTGGTGCTAAATAGCTCTGATCGTCAGAAAATTAGACTACATTAGCTTTTGTTAATGTTGCTGAGAAGCAAATTAACTTATTTGCTCATACTGAACTTATAGTTGCCTAGAGTATTTTTCATATTATGATGACTTTTCAAATCCACGTGAAATACTGAATACTTATTTTAGTTCATTTGAAAAAAACAGAGCAAATTATTTTAGACTTTTAAACATTTTAGGAGTTTTCCATCCAATATGATAGGATATTTAGAGTAAACCAGTGGCAGAAACTCACCTAGTCAGATGAACCACAAGACTGTGTGAGTAGGACTGGGAAAGATGCTCATGCTTGGATCTGCAATGGAAAATGGAAGATGTCATGCTGTATGAGAGGAAAGCCATGTGTCACTGGGATCCTTGTCAGAAGCCCAAGGAAGAAACTAGCATGAAACTAGGTTGAGCCAAGAGATGAAGAGAAACTCAGTCCTGTTAGCAGAATTTGAATCTTGACTAGAGCTTCACCAGAAGTCTGTCTACATCTGTACTTTTCTATTACCTTAGAAAATGCAACTTTATTTTAATTAAGCTCCTATTGGCTGGATTTTCTGACCCACAGCTGACCTCACAGCTGATCACCCTTCATGTTTAACATGCACTGTGCCTTCCTCGGCATGACCTGTCCTGCCCTCTGCTCCCTTTATAGCAGGTGAGCTCTGTGGCCTGGGAATAAAAGTAGTCACCCTAGTGAGTGGAAAGATTGGTTCCTTCTGAGGGTGAGGAACACAGAATCTGTCCAGACCTGCCTCCTTGGCCAAGCTTCTTGACACTAGCTTCAGGTTCATATGGTACTCTGTTCATCTGCATATCTGTCTCCAAATTGCCCTCTTTTATAAGAACCCAGACACATTAGATTAGGGTCCACCTTATCTTAAATTCTTCTGTGAATACCATGTCTATAAAGATCACATTCTGGTACACGACAGGTTGGGAATTCAATATATTGATGGTGATGGAGACTGTGGACACAGTTGAACCCATGACATCAGTACAATGATAATGTGATTTATGCAAAATGTTATACAAATTTTTGTGCTAATTAAAAAGAAAAGAGAGTTCCATTCATCATGATTTCTTATGGGAGGCCTTGGAGAATACCAACTTAGGTCAGCCTGGAAATGATTATCCCTTTTCTGTGCCCTTTCAAAAATTCAGTGTAATTACTCTGGTAAGAATCTTGAGTGAGATTCCAAGTCAGAAGTGCAGAAAAGGATCACTTCTAGAGACATTCTAGAAACACATTGAAGAGTCTAGTGTGGGCCACCAATTACTTTGATGTGTTAGTAGCTGTGATGGTTAAGTTTTGATGTCAACTTGACCTTTCAAGTAATCTTGGGTGGGTCTCAGGATGTTCACAGGAAGGCAGCCTCTCAGTATGAGGCAAGATGTAAGGAAGCTCAAAGAAGCTGGAAGTAAACATCCTTTCCTTTGTGGGCAGTGCAGGAAGGAAATTCCAGAGACTCAGGAAGCCATTAAGTCTGGGATAGGGTTGCAAGACCCCACCCTAAGGCTATATAAAGGGGAAGAAATTCTCTTCTTGGCTCTCCTGCCTGTTTGCTGTTCTGTTTGTGTCGTGTTGGTGATGGTTTCTCTCTCTGCTCGGACCTGTGAAAGAGGGCCAGTCTCTTTTGCTGTTATGGAACTTCCCCTCAAATCTGTAGTTTCAGTAAGTACTTTCCTCCCCCAAACTGTGCCTGGTTTGGAGATTCATCCCAGTGGCATGTAGCTGACTGTGACAGTAGTTTATTGAGAAATGGTCCTCCTTAAGGGGCTGCTTTGCTGTTGTGACACTCAGAACTATCAAAAATAGACTCAACACATTTGGGATATTAACAACAACACCTGAGTGCTTAGAGCCCCACTGATTAGAGATGATCCAATTTTTTACTATAAGATTAAGATTGGATTATAGCATGTAATAAATAAAAGCTTTGTGAATATATATATATATTGCAGTCTTGCATCTGCAAATATGTGACATGTCACAAGACAGGTCATTTTATTTTTTTTAATATTTTATTTATTCATTTTCAAGCAGAGAGATGAGAGAGAGAGAGAGAGAGAGTGAGAGAGAGAGAGAGAGAGAGAGAGAGAGAGAGAGATCACCAGGGCCACCACCTTGTGGGTCTGGCTTATGTGGGTCCAGGGGAATTGAACCGGGGGCCTCAGGCACTGGAGCCAAGTGCCTTAACTGCTGAGACATCTCTCAAGCCTGACAGGTCATTTTAGATATGTGTTTCCTGTGTTGAACCATTTTCCACACATACATTTAACTGGTAATATGGAATATAATTTTTCTACATAATATTGCAGTTTAGTCCTGTTTCATTCTATGACTTCTTCCTTCTGTGCCTATGGCAGACATTACTAATCAATTATAGACTTCTTTCCTGCTGAGACCAGTCAGAGCCCCAGAAAGCCTTCCAAAACACAGAAAACTTCATAGAGTCAGCAGGCAGTAACTAACTAGAATTGGGATTAGCACAAGGAATAAATCCTATTAGCCTAACAGCTCAATGAAAGACGACAGCATAGTTCAAGTATGATTCCATTACTTTATGCAGACATGGGTTTCATAATTCTGTTCCAATGATACAGCTTAATAGCCCCAAACTGATACACTCATGAAATGAAGGGGTAGAATTGCAAGGGGCACCAACATCAAGGGTTATTTTTGTCCTTTTGACCGAAAGCTGTCCCTGATTTATAGAACAGAGGAGACCCACACTGGGGTCAATTCTTTCTGTGAAGTGGGACAAGAAGGAATGTGCCAATTGAATGTCAAGAAGGATCTCCTTGCCACGCCCCCAGATATGCCCATGCAGGTGCTATGTATCACACTTTCTCTTTGGTTGGAATTTTTGATATTCAAAACTGTGATGAAGTAACTTACCAACAGATATATCCTCATATAAACAAGAGTCCTGTTAAGAGTGTGTTACACAAAATTTTATATTTTCTTGGCTTAGGGTTCACATTACTATTAACTGAAAAATATTTATCAGCATAAATGGAAAAATCTATCTAAACCCTAACTATAGAATGAGAGTTTTTTGAATGTTGGCACTCAGGTCACCTTGGTGAAAAACACCATAGATAGTAGTATTCATAGTAGAAAAAGGTATGTATTTTTAATGTACTTTTATTTCCTTTAAAGAGAAAAAATTGAGCTGACTAATTAAATCTAACTTACTGATCTAATGACTGGGCACAAATTGGCCATTAATACAGTCAAATGAATCAACAGTAATTCCTGATTCTCTGTCAGAAAGTAGATACCATCTAACTGGACCATTTTTTGATTGAGTGCCAAGCTAAGGGGGAATCAGTCACAGGAAAATGCCATCATTAAAATAAATGGGGTCATTGGGCTGAGAAAGACCAATTTTGTTATTGTTACTTATTATCAAATTTCAAAATAGTTAATTGGATCCTGGAATTACTTCAGTGGACAGCCTGTAACACTGGGCCTGGGTCAAGATGTTGAATAACACATCATGGTGCTAAGGTAGGGCTTGCAAGAACCAGGTACCAATTTAAAAAGGGACATTTGACTCAGAGATGTTTGGCAATGGAATTACTGGATGACCTGAGGACTGTTTTTTTCTCACTTTCTTTTGCAGGTCTACTGTTCTAATTTATTTTTACAAGTCCAAGCGTATTTTACATTCCTGGTCATCCTCTCCAGCCACAGCCCCATCACGGCAGTTCAGTCTCTGGGGGACAGGAGATGAATGCCATCAAATCCTCTACCATGGGCTGGAGAGATGGCTCAGCAGTTAAGGCACTTGCCTCCAGCGCCTAAGGCCCCGGGTTCAACTTCCCAGGACCCACATAAGTCAGATCCACAAGGTGGTGGCCCTGGTGTTCTCTCTCTCTCTCTCTCTCTCTCTCTCTCTCTCTCTCTCTCTCTCTCTCTCTCCTTGAAAATGAATAAATAAAATATTTTTTAAAATCCTCTACCATGAGGAATCTCCTATTGACAAGAATATTAGCCAGGTACACACCTTTAATCCAAGTACTAGGGAGGCAGAGGTAGGAGGACTGCCATGAATTTGAGGCCACCTTGAGGCTGCATAGTGAATTCCAGGTCAACCTGGAGGATCAAGCCTGGGCTAGATCAAGACCCTACCTCAAAAGAAAAATTAAGAAAGCATATTAAAGGCTGAAGTAGAAAGGTATGGTCAGTCATACCACTATTGTGTGGTAACAGCCACAGCTGCCAAGTTTGTGGAGAGTCAAGGATCAAAGAGAGGAGGAGGAACTGGAATAATCCTGAAATTTACACCACCGGTTGTATTCAGACCATTGAGAATAGCAAGGCCAGTGAACTCAACATGGAAAATGAGGCAGAAGATTCATTTGGAACCCAGCCGTCAGCCAGACAGTTTACACAGGAGAATGAGGTCAAGGCAGGGCAGTGAATTAAAGCAGTCAGACAGGAAGACTGAGGGCAGGAAGGATGAATCAGTGTCCAGCCAGCAGCTAAGAATAAGGACAGCCATGAGAACCTACAGGCAGGGCGAAGCATTGTTGTGGATCAAGTTACAGTGCCAATGACCCCAGCTAAGAAATGCCTGGCAAGCCCTCAGCATGAGCAGATATACATTGCAAACCATGGGTTCTGAGCAACTTGCAGATAGAAATAAGTAGAGGTGTAGCCACAGTGCACACAGATCTCCAAGTCCAAGTGTGAGAACAGCCCAGCCCAAATGGTACCTGTCTGCTTGTTGGTTGGCCATATGCAACTTCTTGGCATCATTTCCATCTCAAACCTGTCAGAAGGTCTCCCACCCTCCCCCAAATGGCTGTCACAAATATATGATAGGCGAGTTGCTTGGGTGGTATGATTGAAAATAGTTAGTTGATTGCTATTGATTTTACTTCTCTTTATACCTCTTGAGTTTTTGGTTTGTTTGATAGTGTCTTATGGGGTTTGTTCTTTCTATCTGTGTGTTGCCATTTTTGTACATGTCCCCCAGGGCAGTTTTAACACATTTTAGAATATGCTATTCCCTTTGAAAGATAGAGAAAAAAAAAGAAATAAAAGAATTTGGTTTTAATTTTTATCTTCCCAAGTTAATGTCCCAGCTCAGAATCTCCTTTCTTCTTGCTCTATTGTCTTTATAAATATTGCACAGTATTAGACAATGCTTCTTAACCTAAGATTTGAAGTGAAACAGCAAAATTGTGTGCTTGAGAGAGAGACAGACAGACAGAGAGACAGACAGATAGACAGACAGACAGACAGACACAGACAGACAGAGTACATGCTATATTTAGGAGATAGTTCATAAGATGATCAAATGAAGTCACACACATACACATTCAAGAATGAAGACCTTAAAAAATAAAACATCTCATTTCTGCGGATTGCTGCTTACTAGTTTGGTGACTGGTCCATTCGGAGGCTCAGTTTCTCTTAATGCAAATAAAAAAGTTGTCATGGTTTCAGTGTGAATCATCCCCGGCAGCTCATGTTTTTGAACACTTAGTCTCCAGCTGGTGGTGCTGTTTGGGGGAGTTTTTGGAACCTTCTGGACTATGGCCTAGCTACCAGAAATGGGTCATTGGGGGTGGGTACGGAAGGTGATATCACTTCTGTTTCTAACCCAAGATTTCTGCTTCCCCATCTGCTAAAATATGCATGATGGGCTGAATCTGTGAGCCAAAATAAATCTTTCCTACCTTACATTGTTTTGGTCAGGTATTTTGACACAATTATAAGAAAAGTAAGCAATACAGACAGTAATACTATTTTCTTCAGTACTGGCTGGTGGAGATTAAATGACATTCTGAATGTGAAAGCAATCTGGAAGCCTGAAAGTTGAATAAAATTGTTAGTTTTTCTTATTCCATCAAACCTCTCAATTACATCAAAGCAGAAGGATGGATCAAAAGTCAGACCAAACCAGTTCCGGCAGCAAGGGACATGCTGTTTTAGAAACACAGTACACGTGCTCTATGACATTAAAATCTTATCCAATTCCTCATTAGGTTTGTGTAGAAGTCTAAAGGCAGACAAAGACACTGTGGCAGTTATGCAATTTATTAAATCAGTCATCCAGATATTTGAACAAATGCAATTACAAATTCTTGCTTCTTTCTTTCTCTGGACACTCTTCTCTCCTGACATGTAAATATGACTGAGGATGTAATCCTGGTATAAACAGCTGCCTGTGGAGAAGCTTCTCCTGCAATTAGCCCTCATTGGCTGTTCCCAGCCCCAGTGATCCAAGTGAAGGAAGCCATGGTTCAATACTTCCACTTTGAAAATTGAAAAAGGCTGTGAACTAAGTGGAGCCCCTGGATGATGAAATCCAAGACCACTGTGATTCAAACTAGCAAATTAAACAATGAGCCCAAGGCATGGCGCGAGGTCACACTTTATTGCCAAGAGAGTAACACCTTTTAATTGGTTAACACAACAAATACAGAAGTAGCAGCTTTCTGAAGCAGGCTTCTGATTTGCTCACCCATGAAGTGGGTTTGAGTAAACAAAGCCCTCACTTAATTTAGAAGCTGTGATTTTGATTGGGAAACAAAGGACCACAGAGGAAGTGGTCAGAGACAACATGTGAACCAGAAGGAGGCTTTGAACTGATAAGAACTAAATTTATTAGGATGTTCTCCTAAATGTATGCATAATTAATGAAAATAATGTTTTCAGTTTAAGAAAAAAAACTTCAATTTCATGGAAAGTCAAGGAAATAAAACCAATAAAACTCCTATTTTTAAAGATGTATATAAATTACATTAGCATGTAAAAACTTTAATTTTGACGGATTATCAGCTTCAAATGCCCTTCCCCAAATTTGCTTCTTTGCCTTACCTATCCAACTCTATCAATAAGCCTAAGCAAATAAATTGGGTAGCTGAAAATATCGCTTTTATTTTTAAAGGAGCTGCCTGAAATTCTAGGCATTAGAACAGTATCACAGTTTATTTCTTTTTAATTAATATTTGTGTGTGTGTGTGTGTTTGTGGGGCCTCTTACAACTGCAAACCAATGCCAGATGCTTGACCAGTACTTTTTCATCCAACTAACACTGTTGGCTTGGGAATTGATCCAGACCAACAGGCTTTACAAGTAAGTGTCCTTAACCATTGAGCCATCTCCCCAGCCCTTGCATCGCATTTTTCAAGCGTGCTTGTAAAGCATGGCTGCTGTGGTGCTTATGGACTTTTAGGTTCTGCTGATCACAATTTTAAGAGTCTCCTTTCCCACCTGCACCCAATTCACACGGTAGCTGTTGTTCATGGTCAGAAATGATGTTGACACATGACTATCAACTATAGTCCATGCTTGATTCTGGCTTCTTACATTTTTCTCTAATATTCCTTTTCTAACAGTCCCATCCTGGGTACCACATTCTGATGAGTTGTTGTACTCCTTGGCTGTGATGCTGTGTCAGACATGAGGTGATGTCTGGTGATCTTGACAGATTTGATGTACTTTGTAGAATGTCCTTCAACTTGGGTTTATCTTCAGTCTTTCCCGTGGTTTAACAGGGCTCATGCATTTGGATATCAAGACCACCAGGTAAAGTACCATTCATGCCAAGGGTTCATGCTATTACTATGATTTATCAATAACAAATTAACCTTGATCGCTCTTAGCAAGGAAGCTGTGGCAGCTCTCCCGTGGAAAAGTCATTCTCGTCTCTCCTTCTTGCTATAAACTCTTAGGAAGTCCCTAGGTACAGCCCACACTTAAGGAGCAGGGCTACAGCTACATACATTTAAATTTTCTTTTATATTTTGTTTCTTCTCCATTTCTTTACATATTTGATCATTTATTTATATCATTATGGATTCATGGCCACTTGGGGTTATAGTTCACTACTACACAATTCATTTTCTTGGTCAAATTCTGGCAGCTTTGTCAGCTGGTTCTTATGTGTCCATTGGGTTTTTATTCTTGTTTTGGTTATTTTCTGATCACGTTCTTTCTCCCCAAAACTATAAAAACCCTCCATGTGCATCTTGTACATTTTCCACATTGGACCTGGATTTGGCATTTCTCCAAAGAATGCTGGTTTCTTTTGTTAGAAAATCTCTCTCTCTCTCTCTCTCTCTCTCTCTCTCTCTCTCTCTCTCTCTCTATCTCTCTCTCTCTCTTTCTCCATTTTTACCACTTTTTTTTCTAATCCCTCTTTGTGACATTAGGAACCCAATTGTTCTTCCCTAATGCTTTTGGGGTGTTTTTTTGGTTTTTCAAGGTAGGGTCTTGCTCTAGTCCAAGCTGACCTGGAATTCACTGTGTAGTCTCAGGGTGGCCTTGAACTCCCAACAATCCTCCTACCTCTGCCTCCCGAGTGCTGGGATTAAAGGTGTGCGCCACCATGCCCAGCTTCCCTCATGCTTTTGTAATCTCTTTGGTGCCTTCACGATCTGCTTCACAAGTGCCTGTGGAGCTGGCCTGCCTTTTCTCCAGTCTCTTTCGCTTGCCCACTGCTGCTGAAATTCACATACCCCATCTCCTGGCACCAGCCAAGTGCCAATGGTGAATTGAAAGAAAAAGCAAGACAGCGGGCACTAAGAGAAAACTGAGTTCAAACTGTCTCTGGATTGACATACTCTTTTAAATTAATTCTGCTACCCATTTTTTTCTCACTTTCCCTGACACATTAATGCAACAAGAATCATGTTGACATCTGTAGGTGCAAATGGAGAGAACAGCAGTTTGAAAGGAGGAGGGGGTGACTGCCCCCCCCTGCCCTACCCCCCTATCTGGGTACACTCTGGAGCAGCTCACAACTCACATGGTAGCACTCTGGGAGTTGGAACTCCGACTGCTGAAGGTACATATTTCCTGTGTGACTGGCAGCGATTCTGACTTTTCATCATGCTGGGAGACTGTTTCCTGGTGAGTTTCCCTTCAATTACACATCGGGCCAGACTACAGGGAGCACATGTGCAGAGCAGTGTCCTGGGTCCCAGGTCCTGCTGCTCTTCCAGACAGAGAGTTTTCCAGGGACAAAGCCTCCACCTCTGCTCATTCTTCCACTAAGCCCCTCCTTCTTCAACCCGTTTCCTTTGTATTATTATTCCTCTGCCAACACTAAGAAAGTCAGGTGGTTTGCTTGAAGTTTTGGCTCAATCAATAGTTCTTAGGGCAAAATCATTGCCAGTATCCAGTTAACACTAGAGATGATCAAAGGACAGATTTCAGCTCCAAGACAATCCAGAAATAATATCCCTGTGCATCATTGGCAATATACAGACCAATATTTATTCATGTGCTGTAGACATGAACTATAGATTTTTTCATGCATCTAAAGTTTTAGAATTTTTCTCCTAAGTAAGGTAAAGTGGTGAATGCCTTTAGTCCCAGCACTCCAGAGGCTGAGGTAGTAAGATTGTTGTGAGTTTGGGTTTATAAAATGAATTCCAGGTCAGCATGGGCTAGACCCTGTTTCAAAAAAAAATTTTTTTTCTTCTAGAACTGAGTGTTTTAGCACATGTGTATCATCTCAGTTGTTGTGAGTGAGAAACATGGGGAGTACAAGTTCAAGGCCAGAAACTTTGAGACCAATCTGTGAGTTGTAGTTTTTTCAAGGCAAGCCTGGGATCTCCATCCCCCAATATATATATATATATATATATATATATATATATATATATATATATATATGTACATGTATAAATATATATATGAAAAAAATCCATACCAACTTTTGTTTCTAGCATGAATAATTGGTCATGACTTATGAATTCACCAATATAATATACCAATGCATTCTTCTTTTAAAAATAAGAAAAACATTGCAGATGAAGCAAAGGTCATGTTCATGGGACTCCTGCTTCCCACTGTCACCTTCAAAGCCATCCATGCCCCACACTTCCAGAACCCAAGGAAAATGCTGTTTTGAGCTTTTTGTCTATCTTTCCAAGATACTAGGTATATTTAAAAATAGATGCTCAACCTCAAGGTTGTCTAACTCCAAACAGCACAGCTGACAATGACAATCACTGCCTGGCTTCTGCTTCTGTTCTCATTCTTCTGTCACTTGGCCCAGGTTGGTGATAAAATTCGAAGAAGTGCTTAGAATGTGGATGAGCCAAGATGGCTCATTTTAAAATGAAATAATCAGAGCTATAGAGAAATAGGCTAGGGCTAGCAAAGGCATGCAGAGATCCTCACTAATTAATCCAGGTTGAGCCAGGCCAAAGACAGGGAAATGAGCAAGAGCACTAATATCCCCAACCAAGACTACTTGGAGGGAAAAACTGAGGGAAAGGCTGAGGTGGACACATGGACAGGGAGGACCCTGGTTTTAAGCCCAGTTAAGACCCAAAAAAACAAGGCCAGGCAGGCAGACTGACAACTGAGCCAAACACGGTGAAGGGCAAAGGATGTTATTTTCCCCAAAGAAGCAGTTTGCACTGAAAAAGACTTCCTGTTATGGATATTCTGTTGACTTTTTGTGACAGTGCCTCAATGAAAAACTGTGGCATCGTCAGCAACCCAGAAACTCCTTTTTATGCCCTTAAAAAGATGAGGTTTTCCTGGATAACCCAATTGGAGGTTTTCTGTATTGGTTTCAATGATTCCTGGAGTATTGGGCAGGTTGGAGAAAGGGATGTATTTTGTAAATGTTTGTCAGAGGGAGTTCTTCTTTTCTTGGGAATCAGGGGAAAGATATGTTTTTTAGGCATTAATTCCTGGGGACAAGAAGGCACTGTTTTGATAGGGAGCAAAGTCAGAAAGACTGTTTTGGAAGGGAAGAAGCTAAGAGGAATTTCTGATCTTCAAAATCACATGATGGGGAGTCTGGCGTTGTGGATAAAGAGGCAATGGGTTCATTCCCCAGTCACTTTTCACACATCTAGAAAGGCCAGCCAACACACACACAGAGCTTTTAATACAGGTCTGAGCAAAAAGGAAGAAGTTAAAGCAAGTCCCGGTCTTTCCTGCCTGAGTGTTTGTAGGGTGTTGAAGGCAGAGAAAAGAGGAATTTGAGGGTGAGAAGAAAATCTAGTGATCATTAGACATGCTACCTTATCTCCTCTTCTAGAGTGTATCCATCTTTGTTTGAAAGGTTAACAGAGGCACAATGTTTAGAATGTTATATTAAGAAGCAACCCATAAATTACCCACACTAGATGGGCAGAAGTTTGATGTTCTTTCTAATGGCAAAGTATCAGAGGACAGTGAATAGGTTACCTAATTCTATTACTTCCTATATTTGGACTATTTTAGTGGGAATTTCCTGGCTATTGAACAGTTTGTTGTGGCCTCGGATTTGCTTAGCTTAAGTTGTATTTCTCTTTGATATTTCATTTAGGAGAAAAAGTTGAAGTTTTGTTTACATTTATTTGCAAACCAAGCAAGGTTAACATTTCATATACTAAGAGATTCCTCAGGCCTGATGCCCATTTTAATTTACATCAATGCACACATGCATATAATGTAGATAGATAATAGACAATTGACAGATAATCAGCCGATCGACTGACATGTATGGATAGCATGTTATAACAATGAGCAGCATGAGGCATCAAGACAATTAGGCAGAGAGGCTTTGGCGGGGTCATATGCAGGGTAGACATGCTCCCCTGAGTACTATGGTGTATAGAGACAACATCTAGTTACCTGAGACTCCCTGGATACAGTGACCACACAAGAGATGCTGAAAGGTGAAAAGTTTGGGTGTTTAGCATGGCCGATGGAGAGCATACCAAAGACAGTGGGGAGCATAGTACCAACCAGGGCCAAGCAAGGAGAAATGGACCCTAGGTTCTGACCCAGGCATGAAGACCAGAAAGTTATAATGATAAAACATCAGCATCAAACACCAGCAGGGTATTCAGTGGTGGAATCCACCCACTGAGCTATGTGGGTGCCATCCATGCACATCTGAGAGGAAGCCTAGGGCTAAGGCTCTTGTCCTTCTTCCTCATAAGACCCCATCTATCAGGACATTTGGAGGGGAACAAAGGGACAAAGGAAGGTAATTTTCAAATCCAAGAAGTGATCTCTAAGAGACTCTAAAAGCTCCAGAAACTATGAAAGTGTGGGACAGACGGAGTTCACAACTTGCTTTGGCAAAGCCGTAGTTGCTCCCCCTTCTTCACAGCTGTTCCAGATGTTGCTCAGGAGGAAGGAAGGGTAGTGCTAGACAATAAAGACACTGCATTTTTTTTCTCTGTAAAACCTCAGTTGCCACATGGTGAGGTCTGTTATTTCTTCATACTGGGGTGCTGAGAATGTCTTTTTTGCTTAAAAGTCTAGCCTTCCCCCTGGAAGGGTTTCTTAGCAAGACAGAGGGGAGTGGGGGTCTCAGTCAGGACTGAGGGGAATGACTGACCCTCCCTTCAAACATCAAGAGCTGCTGTCTCATTGGATCCCAGTGCACCACTGGGGGTATGCGTGACACATTTCATCTGTTGGTATGACCCTGCCTTTCATTCCCTAGGCACACAGTAGGGGTCAGCAGGGACACTCATTTCTGGCTTTTTCTCCAAGAGCACAGTTCTTTCTGTGCTTCCTCACATCAGGCATTTTGGACAGCTCCGTTTTATGGTCTCTGGCAGTTCCCAGACTGGGTGAGCTGGGTGCTTCCACTCTGTAGGTTAGTTCTTTCAGAACATCTCATAGTGCTATTCATAACCCCTTACCCCATGGACAGATTCAGTATGCCCACCGAGGAGGGTCCTCAGTGGGATGGGGACAGAGGAGGGAAATGGGTGTACCATCACAAGGTTTGCTTATGCAATATATCTAATTATTGGCAATAAAAGTTTTTTTTTAACAAAAACTGTCATGGAATATTATGATTCAAGAGGCAAAGGTGCTATTAGTTGGAAACTTTCCATGGGCCTTCCAGGTGACAATTTATCAGAGTTGTATGATTCCAGATTAGACCACCTGACCAAATTTGCACAGAGAGATGTGCTCAGTCTAGGACAGCCAAGAGGTCTATAAACTACAAATCGGTCTAGAGAGATGGCTCAGGGGTTAAGGCACTTGCCTCCAGTGCCTAAGGCCCCAAGTTCAATTCCCCAGGACCCATATAAGCCAGACCCACAAGGTGGTGGCCCTGGTGCGCTCTCTCTCTCTCTCTCTCTCTCTCTCTCTCTCTCTCTCTCTTTCTCTCTCTCTCTCTCTCTCTCTCTCTTTGTATCTCTCTGCTTGAAAATGAATAAATAAAATATTTTTTAAAAAAGAGAAGTTTAAAAAAAAGGCGTGTGCCATGTGCCACCATGCCCGGTGCATCTTTCTAAAAAAACAAACAAAAAAACTACAAGTCAATGGACGTTCACCTGACTTAAGTAAACCTCTTAACTTCCCTGGTGCTGGTGTAAGTTTCAGTAGGTTAAGTTTATAAAATGAGTAAAAGAAGACAGCTCTATATTTTTATTTCTAAAACTACTTTTCCTATGGAATTTGTTAAGATTGCCCATTTTCAACAGCCACACATATTGCATTCCTTGCTTCCCCCTCCCCACAAGTGAAAAAAACTCCAATAATTTGGGTCTCATAAAAATTAACTTATGCTCTGCAAAAGATTAAAAGAATAAAATAAAACCTATAGGTTAGAAGAATATATTTGCAAATTGCATGTCATCTAGAATGTATAAAGAACACTCAGGACTGAACAGCAAAAAAATAAAAATAAAAAGTGGTCTGAAACAAACATTTCACTAAGTTCAATATTGAGAGCCCAAACAGGATCATGAAAATATATTAAACATCCCTTATTAGGGGAATGCAAATTGAAACCACAATGAGATATCACTACATTCACATGAGAATGGCTCAAATAAAGAATAATGACAACATCAAATGCATGTGAGGAGGAAAAAATGGTACAACCTCTCTGGAAAAAAACTGGCAGTTTCCTATGAAAGTAAATACACAATTAGCACATGACTCAGCAACTGCCCTCTCAGACATTCATCTGGGAGAAATAAAAACTTAGAATCACACATTGGAATGTGAATGTTCATGGCAGCTTCACTTGTAAAAACCCAAAATTTGAAAGAAACAACCAGACAATGTCTTTCAATGGTATCATGAAACTGCCCTGCAGTGAATAGATACAATATGAATAAAGTTGGATGACTCTCATGGGAATTATGCCAAATATCAAAGCCAAACCACATAGATATGGACAAGAGGAACCCTTATATACTGCTGGGTGGGGAGGGACTGTAAATCGTCCAGCTTCTGTGGCAACAGAAAATATCTACAATTCAATCACAGATGATGGGAGAATGTTCCTAGCATTGTGGCTCCTCCAATTCAGTAGAAATACAGACAGAAGCCATAAACAGATTGTTCATTGGAATGGGTAAAAAGATTTAGATATTTCAGATTAAGATATGAGCCTCAATTATAATAATATAAATGGAAATTGAAACCACATCACCATAAAAACACTGTCTTTTGTTTTTGGTGGGACTGGGGGAGGCTAGAGATAGAATTAAGGACCTCTAGCATACTAGGCAAATGTTATACTATTGAGCTTCACTCCCAGGCTCATAACTTTTTTTGTCTAACAACTGACTGACAGTGACCATAAAAAGCTTTGACAACACCATAGTAGTGAATGTGTAGGGAAAGAGACAGTCTCATAAATTGCTTGGGTGAAGTGTTAATGGTGTAACTCCATAAGGAGGGGAAGGAGAAACTCTGAAAATCCCAATTCCCATTGACTCAGCAATTCCATTTCTGGGCATTCAAACATCTTCACATGTAAAGTGACACAAATGCAAAATGACACACAGAGAAGGCTATTTACAGAAACACTTGCTTGAGCAACACAATAATGGAGACAACATGCATGCAAATCTGTTAAAGAAATGATGTCTTTGCATGTGTGAAATACTATTAAGCTGTATAAGAAAGCATGTTGAAGATGGACATGAACAGCAAGGGAGAAAAACAAGTTTAGGACAGCACATATCCTCTGCCACAGCTTGGATAACCACAGGAACATACATACCATCGACCATGCCTTTAATGCTTAAAATATCACATTCAGAAATCAGAAAAGAGGGCTCAGAGATATCGAAGGAGCTTGCCTGCAAAGCCTAAGGACCATTGTTGGATTCCCCAGTGCCCATGTGAAGCCAGATGCACAAGGTGTCAAATGCGTCTGGAGTTTGTTTGCTGTGGTTAGAGGCACTGGTGTTCCAATTCTCTCTCTCTCTCTCTCTCTCTCTCTCTCTCTCTCTCTCTCTCTCTCTCTTTCTTCTTCTTCTTCTTCTTCTCTCTTTCATAAATAAAATTTTTTATCAGAAAATAGAAAACTGTTATGTGCTCTTGGAAAGGAAACATTTTGTGCTTAGGGTCAAGGGTAGCAGGGAAATTGGTTTTTTCCCTATGCACATCTGTGATGTTTTTTTGTCAACTTGACCTGTTTAGTCATCTTGGGTGCTTCTCTGAGGATGTTCACAGGAAAACAGCCCTCTTGGTAGGGGGCAAGATGTAAGGAAGGGTCAGGAAAGTTAGAAATAAACTTTCTTTCCTGGGAGGGCAGTGCAAGAAGGAAATTCCACAGAATTAGGAAGTCAACAAGTCTGGGGAAAGGTTGCAAGACCCCCTTCTAAGGCTATATAAAGGGGAAAGAAATCTCTCCCCTGCCCCTTGCCTCCCTGGCTGCTGGTGCTGGTCAGCATTTCTTACTTAGCATTGGAATGAAGTTTCCTCAGCCTTCCAGCCTTGAATGAAGACCTTCAGCTCCCCAGGAAGCCTTTAGGCCTTCAGTGTTGGATTGGGACTGCTGAGGCATCCAGCCTCGTGGACTGAGCTGCTACTGGTTCCTTGACTCTTGGGCTTGCAGACTGCTATTGTGGGACTGCCATGAGCTAATCCAATACACACATTACTACAATTCATTCTGTTGGTCATGTTCTTCTAGAGAACCCTGACTAATACAACATCATATCCTGATTTTTGAACATTAAGTTATGCAACTTACTTGGAAGAGTGTTGCTCCATGCTGGGGTGGTTGCTGAGTATAGGCAAGTCTCTGTGGTTGATCTCCAGCATCCACAAAATTAAATAAGAATTGACTTGAATGGGACTAAGGAGATGGTTCAGTCAGTAAAGTGCTTGTCTACCCAGCATAAGAATCTGATTTCCATCACCACTATGCATAGAAAACTCCCAGGATTGGTGGTGTGAGTGAGAATCTATAATCCCAGTGCTGGAGAAGTGGAGGCAGGAGGATCACAGGGGCTTACAGACCAGCCAGTTTAGCCAAATTTGTGACCTTTAAGCCAATGAGAGACCTTATCTTCAAAAAAAAGGAAGGTTTTAGCCAAGTGTGGTGGCACAAACCTGTAATCCCAGCACTTGGAGCACTTGGGAGGCAGAGGTCGGAGGATCACTGTGAGTTCAAGGCCAGGCTGAGACTACAGAGTGAATTCCAGGTCAACCTGGGCTAGAGTGAGACCCTACCTCAAAAAAACAAACAAACAAACAAAAAAAAACACTGAAGGCTCTACACTGTCTCCATGGGGGAATGACAGCAGGTGGCAGTGTGTGAGCTGATGAGGGAGAGAACTTTGGAGTGAGTGGAAGGCGACACAATTGGGACACCTGGTATTCAGTGATGATGCTTAGTTCCTCACACCTATCCCAGAAACAAGAGAATACCTGCCTTAAAATCCCTGCCTTATATTTTCCTCTTATTTCATTTGTAAAGTTGAAATTACTCCTACGTGGTCCAATTTTACCAAGTGCACTTAGGAGACATCTATTAATTTTACTTACTAACGCAGTGTCCAAGCCACCAGGGGAACTTCAAGGAGAATGCTTCTGAACTCCCAGGGCCGCTTTGTCCTCTCTCCAAGAGCAAATGCACAGACGGCTTTGCAGCTCTACCGTGGCTGCATCAGGAGGTGTTGCAAAGCCATAGACAAAGCCTTGCTTGAGGGTTTGAGACCTGATCATGATGTCCAGGTAATGAAATTGCTAAAGTGAAGGAGGGCAATTCTAAGCCAACAGCTTCTAGTTTCATACTCTATCCATTCTCTCTTAGATCTCTTTCTTCTGGAAGCTCGGTACTCAGGAGGGTATTTCTACGTGACTCCATTCTCAGCTGGCTTCAGATAGTTTGCTATGTTTTCTTCTCCAACCTGTGAATGAATTCCTAAGGAGCCATTAAATGAAAGATTTTGTACCCATTTTCAGTTGTGGAGGAAAAGCTACCTGGGTAGACTCCCCTGTATGTCTTCTTCATATGTGTAAGTCTATTGAGTCCATTTCATTATCCGTTTCTATTGTTTGAACAACTGCGCAGTTCCTATGGCCTTAGTGAGAAACTGCAATACTCACAGATGTATTCACAGAAGATATAATAACATCTGGCCCTGGAGCCCCATGGAAAGTACTGTGTGCATGGGCAAGAGGATTAAATAGGCAAATCATACTAGAGCGTCAGCTCATTTGCCTAATATATTTGAAAATGACTCAATTTATTGCAAACTAAGATTTAGGAGGCTCAGCTTTCAGGTTGACAAATTAACATTTGTCTGCACATATTTCGCTATTTTGCATAATTAATTCCTCCCCCTAGTACACAAGCATTTCCATCCACAACCAAACCAGTTTATCTCTCATTCCCTTCCTCCCAGCATCATGTGATGGCTGAATCAGAAGACATACATTCTTCTCCAGAGGACCTCCTGGCACATGACTGGGATTTTCATTCACATCTCTCGCCCTGCTTCCAAAATCTCATTCATAAAAAAAAAATTGGAAAAGTTGTGCTTAGGAAGCAAACACAGTGCTGATGAAGTAGACTCAGTTCAGGTTAACTAGGCACATCAGCTAGCGTTGCAAAGAACAGAGAAGAAAAAAAAAAACCTAATTAGGACTGGATTTAACAATAGAGAAAATCACTGACTCATTTGCCTGGAAAATCCACAAGTAGTCTTGGCTTCATGTTCGCTTACCTTATTGAGCAGCTCAACAACATCACCAGTTACGGTCGTTCCCCTAAATCCAACTCTACATTCCAAACTGGCTGGCAGAAGTAGCAAGAACTACTTGCAGCAAGATGAGCCACTCTGGCTATATGTGCTCCCAGCAAAAGCCCTGAGAATTACTCTAACTATAATGAGCCAATAATCACCGTGGCCCAGGTAGAGGCAATGTACATGTGCTCTACATATCAAACTGGGGTGGGTTCAGCTTTTTCAGAACCCCACCCTCCTCTAATTAATATCGGGAATTGTCAGGAAGGAAAATAAATATCTGGAGCCTATGTAATGGGGTTGGCCAAGAAAGCAACTAAAATTAAAATTAAAATTCATTGAGGAAGGTGAAGCTGAACTTTTCATTAAAAAGTGTGGATCACTGAAGACTTTCAATGTATATTTATTTGAAAATACCTTTTGCTACAGATTTATTTCTTTCACATATATGCATTAATGCAAATTAGGCATAAAGCGTTGACAGGCACTTCCTTGAATGAACAGATTTGATTGATTGGCAATTAACTTCTCAATTATATATACTTTAAGATTTTATTTTTAAGTAGGTCCTTAAAGGAGTTTAGAGTTTAAAGGTAGGCATGCTCAACAATGAGTGAAGTATACCTCGTTTTTGTGTGTGTTTGAAATTTTGAAGCCACAGGGTTAGAAGCAGGGAATACCAAGCAATGAAAGACATGATCATAGTGATCAGAGACTAGGGAATGGCTCAGTTAGAAGTGCTTGCTGCATGAACCTGTAAACTGAAGTTTGACCTCCAGAACCTGTATAAAGCCAGGTGCAAATAGCACACACATCTATAATTCCAATGTGTCCATGGCAAGGAAAGGGAATCAGGAAAATACACAAAGAGAAGTGATCAGCTTACAGTTCTTTCTTCCTTAGAGTTGAGAAAGCAAGAAATAAGCAAGTTCTCACTAAGAGAGTCTCTGTTGGAAAGTACGTGAAAACAACAGGTCTAGATTTCCACCAGGTAAGTACTTAAGACTTGCTTAGCACAGCTACGATCTTGAGCAATGTAAACATCATTTCACAATGTGTTCATAATTGTTGTCATAATGGTAAATATCCACTTGTCTGGCAGAAGCAGAAAAAGAGATGCCCGAGTTTGCCTGCCGCAGTGGAACCCGGATAACTTTACAAACACTGCCTCATCAGAAATGCGTCTGATTTCTTTGTCCAGGGCAGACATAGCTAATCAATCAATGCTCACTTTTCTGCTACACCAAGAAATGACTTCACAATCTCTCCTAACAAAGTGCTCCAGAGAGTACTACCCATTGATCAGAATTGGAAATAAAGATAAAACCATGTTGACTTAACACATTTTAACTGATCCTTTTTCTTTTCCTTTCCCAGGATCTTTCTCCTAAGGACACAATACATTTGATGGCTCATTCATTCCCTGGGCTAGACAGAATGGCCTTCATGAATCTTCTTCACCCCAAGGGAATACTGTCTCCTTTGACTCTCCTATAGAACAGTTATTTTCCAAGGATCAGTATTAAGCATGTCATTCATCCATAAACGTTTCTTATTTGTTTTTCTGGGATTGCTGGGGTGAGTTAATATGCCCTCTTTTTTAGTATCTACCATTCATTCCTCTTTGATGGAATGGGGGTCTTTGTCTCTGCCCTCCATAAGAGAATAGGATACAGGTGTAGAGGGTTCCTTTTGATAGATCTTCCACATGTCCAAGTCATGTCAGATTTATTTTACTTAATATGTACCTATCATTTCTTAATATGGAGTTGGTGTTCCACTTGCATAAACATTATTTAGGGGAGGGGTCCTTATCTAAAATGCTATTTCTGGGCCTCAGTCTGGAGCCAATAAATCAGACTTTCTCATCTGACTTTTAGCTGTTTTCCCATAAACATGTTCAAGTTTGAAACTACCTGCTATGTGAAGAAGGTTGGGGGAAAACTGTGGCAAACCTCTCCAGAGAGGAGTCTTAAAGTTTTCAACAATGATATCTCCTGAGCTCTATTAATTTTTTTGTCTGAGCCTCCTTAAGCCATCACTGACTCGTGACATATGGTTCTTCTCTTCAGAAAGTCAGAGGAGAGCATGGCTAGATTAAAGGTCAGGCTAAAGGAATGTCTGTGTCACACCCCAGCCCAACATGACCACTCAAACATCACTGGCAATAATACAGGACAGAGAAGGCTGTAGTCACCAGAAAGGATGGAACATATATGTAAATTGGAGGGAATAGCATGGGGAAAAATGGGTTGGGGACAGAGAGGAGGGAAAAGGGGGTACCATCACCAATATATCTAATTACTGACAATAAATATATTAAAAAAAAAACAAGAAGCTTATCCAAAAAATAACATCAATAATACACACCATGGTAGTAGTCCGTAGGCTTCTGAAATGATTATATGTGGGGCTTGGACATTTTGACATGTAATGTTTTAGACTCAGACCAGAGCTGAATGATCTGGACAAGAGATGAGCCTAGGACCACAATCCTCATCTCTCCCTGACTTGTTAACACTTGTATTATCAGTTGTTCTTCTAAATTAATGGGTCAACAAGTATTCAAATTCTATCAGTTCTAAGATGCCCCAACAATTTAGCCTTGCTGGGAAACTTGGATATTTCTAGCCCTGTTAGAACTTCCCAATTCTTCACTTTATATTTTCTGTCTTGAATATTTTTCTGCAAGGTCCTTATCCCCTTCCCTTAAAAGCCAGTTTCCATAGACTTTAGACCACAGAATTCATGTGTTAAAAATAGAGAGAGAGAAGCCAATTAAGCCCCTAAACTCTCAAATAAGAGTTACTTGCATCTCTGAGGAAACTTCTGAGAAGCCTGTCAGCTACCAGAGCTCATGACAGTATTCGCTCTTCACCCAGAGAAGTCATCTCAGGCCATTTGTTGGCAACTCTCTCCTTGCCCTTGCCTTTGAACCCAGCACCAAGCACTTGCTTAATTTCCCTCTTCTCAAGCTATTTAAGTAACAGGAAAGCTCCCCTCCTTTGCCAAAAGGACCTGCAATATACAATACAAACTCTTCTCATTCAGAGAGTATTGAAAACATGGTTCTGGAACTGCTTGATGCTTCCCGTTCCACTGCACAGGCCTCTGTGAGATCTCAGCCAGCTACTGATCCTGTTAGAAAATATACCACATTTTCCTGGAAATGCCCACTATAGTGCATTTTTGGCATGTATTTTCCTCAAACAATTATTTTTAAAATATTTTATTTATTCATTTTCAAGCAGAGATGCAGAGAGAGAGAGAGAGAGAGAGAGAGAGAGAGAGAGAGAGAGAGAGAGAGAGTGCACTGGGCCACCACCTTGTGGGGCTGGCTTATGTGGGTACTGGGGAATTGAACCTGGTGCCTTAGGCACTGAAGGCAAGTGCCTTAATTGCTGAGCAATCTCTCCAGTCCTCAAATAATTATTTTTATTAGACAGGGGTAGGTGATATATTTTTTCACCTGTGTAGTGGCTCTGAAACTATCTAAAATATAAGATAGGAAAAAGTGGAATAAAATAAGAAATAAAATATGCAGTGATCCACCCTCTTATCATGGTGTTCTGCTTAGGAGTGTAATAGAGTTCAGTGTAAGATGTCTGACAGAGCACACACTGCTACTTCAATTTCCTCCAAGATTTTACCCTGAAATCACATGTACACACCCACCATAAAAGAATGGGAGGAACCAGATATATACCATTAGTTACTCCTAAATTTTTAGGGTCATATGGGAGATGTGGGATTTTTAACCTGGTCTATAGAGGAATAATTAGAAGAAATAGCATCCCAGGCACCAGAGTCAAGTGTGGGACATTTCAGAGATTAAAGAAGGTCCAAGTTGAAGTTCTCAAATGCAAGCATGGACCTCTACGTCATCTTCAAGGTTTTTATTGAATGAGGATACTCTAACCACATTAATGGGTTCTTAACCCTTAGAATTGCTGACAGCTACAATTTTATTATTATGTATCTTGAGAAGATTTTATAATAGAAATAGTTGATCTTCTGCTAAACAAGATGGTCGATCAATTATTATTCCTTTGAAAAAAACAAGTCTAAATCAAAACAATTGTTTATTATCATCTCTTGCCTCCTTGCAAGTTGACTGGGATCAGTTGGATGGTTTTCACAGCAGATGGGGATAGAGTCAGCTGAAGTCTATTCACAGGTCTGGGGCAAGCCAACCTGGTGGCTAGGAAACCTGGGATCAGATCATGTGTTTTCTCCATATAATCTCTTCATGGTTTCTTAGGTCTCCTGACACTATGACGGTCTCAAGATACTTGGGTGTTTCACAGGCCAGCTAAATTTCCTCAGAGCAAGTCTTCCAAGAGACAGGAAATGAAAGTTGACCGAGGCCTAAAACTAATAGCGTCACTTCAGCTTTATTCCAAGTTAAAGCAGTCACAAAGCCTATGGACAGAAAGAAAGAGGCATCAGATTCTAACTTTAATGGAGGATGTAAACAAAAGGTTATCATAGCCTGCCTCTATGCAGGGATTCCCTGGAGAAGGTGTTGGCTTCAGCAAAAGAAACAGCAACATTGGATCTCAGGAGAGCTCCACTCCCAAAATGCTTTGCTCTGGCAAGTATGAAGACCTCCAGCCTGCTTCCTTGTCCTCAGACATTATGAGGAAGCCTCCCTCCTATTGTGTGTGTGATGGAGAACTCATATCTGCTCTGTATCTCTAAGGAAGACGCCTGTTGTGAAAGAGACACTCATAACTGCTGAGAAAATGCACATCGGCTATCTGAACATGTCATTAAATTAAAAAATTCTTGCAAAAAAGATTGCAATACATAAAAAAGTTAAAGCAACAGGAAAAAGAAACAGAAGGAGCAGTGTAAACAAAATAAATATAATCCCACAGAATAAAATTGATAATCTCCAGGAAAAAGATGCAAATCATTAAAAAATATTGAAATTTCTGACCATTAATTCGAAAAGATATTATAACCACAAATTAAGTGGCCCAATTAGAAAAATAAGAAAAATTTGAAATTAGGCTACCGTAGAATGATTTCACTGGATAGGTTGAATAATCAACCAAATGAAGAAAATGATCAAGTTGTTGATCTGGAAAAAATAATACCACACTCACATCTAAAATGTCAGGATACTTTCTTGAAGGTAGCCTTTCCTGAATCATCCATATATACTTCATTTGCATTTCTTTACATTTGAAAAGACAAGAGCATTAATTAACATGTGACTCAATACAAAAAAAAATAGAAACCTTAACAAAAGTCTAACCTTTAAAGGGTTTGCATTTGAAATCTCAAGAAGGCAAGTGATTGTTTTATTGATGTGCTTTTTTTTTCTACCAACTTTCAAAACCTGCAGGTGTTAAATTAGCTGCGCGAGAATTTCTCTCCATCTGCAGTAGAAACAGGCTAATGAAGACTAAAGGAAACTAATGAAAGAGTGTCCAAGAGGCCAGAGATAAGTTCAGCAAGGTTCCTGAATAGGAAATTTTCAGAGAAGTGGCTTTAATTTACAATTCAGGAGCTTATGAGTAAAATAAACACTGTGAATCTATACCTCTAGCCATTCACTTCTTGGAACACACAGGTCTAAAAACTTCTGAAGGTAACACCAGTATCAAAGAAGTGAGAGAGAGAGAGAGAGAGAGAAAGAGGAGAAAGAGAAAGATATCTTAGCAGGGAAGCCCCCCACACACACATACACCTATGTTCCTCAAGACTAAATAACACAAGAAGAGTGACATCAGCCCTAATTCTGACAGACACAATTACTATATAAACTCTGACTCCAACTCAAAGGCAGGTCTAATGCTAGTTTTGTAATAAGCAAAAGGACCACAGTTTACCTGGATCAAATGTTTGCTTGAAGAAACTGAGGTGTGGAGAGCTAAAGATGGTTACAAGACAAACCCTAAGCTTTGTGACAGTGCGAGGACTTGAATTCACATGCCTAGGTACCAAATGTGCTAAACCAAATTGATGGTGACACAGACCTGGATAGGAATGCCAATGACAACAGTCATGCTAGCCCAGTGGTCTCCATGATCAGAGGAGTGACTTCCCTGAAGGGGACCTGAAGGCCCTGATCATGCCTTTCCTTGTATTCCACGAAATTGGGTCTGATAAATGGATAAATGTCGATTGGATACCCGCTATGCTGGACCCTGTCACTGATCTCAAAAAATTTACAGTTGATCAACGAGACAAATGACCCATATGCAAACAAATAAATGTAAGCCAAGGTGATGAACGCTGACCAAAGTGTTGAGGGAAGAGTAACAAGGGAACTATTAATCCTGCCCCGGACACAGAAGAGTGGGAAGGCATTCAGGACCAAGCGAGGAAGGATGGCTATTTTGATGTTTTAGTGGAGATGAGTTCCTATTTGAATTGGCTCTTGAAAGATAGGGTATCTGTCAAGGGAAAAAAAATGTGATGAGTGGGAAATGATGAACGAAAATAGGGCCTGAAAGTACACAGCAAGTCTGGGTAAGCCTAGTTTCCAGAAAGTCTAGGAAAAATGGCTGGAGTTAACTGGGTTTATAAACCTTCTTGCAGTTCTGCAGTGCACTAAATATTCTGATCTCTCTTGGCGTGATAACGGAGGAGTTTCAGAATGAGAAGGGATCATATGTTTGATTTGGAAAATTATTGCACGGGTGTTTCAGAGAATGGATGCATAGAGGAGAGGCTTAAAAGCAGAAAGATCAATACCACAGCCACAGAAATAATACATGATGGAAATAAATGCCAGCCTGGAGCTGTGCTGCTGAGGATGTGGCGCAGAATAAGGCTGGAAGTGAGATGAAGTCAGATTTGACTGGCCTCCACACTGACTGCATAAGAGAGCTGATTTCTCCAGTCCTGGCCAGAGCATGGCTGCTGGGAAGGTCATGGAGACACCAAAGCCAATACTGCGCTCCTCGCCCTCTCGCCATGCAGAACCTGCTTTGTCTAGGTCTGCTGTGATTGTATCCTTTATCCTTCAGAGCTCATGAGGGATTGGATTTTGTCCTTTTCCACAAAACCATATGCTGAAGTCCTCAGTGCCTAGATTGTAGAATTGTTTTAACATGGGGGCTTGGTGGAGGTCATTGAGTTAAATGAGGGTCTATTTAAAAAGAGGCATGGCACCCCTCAGTAACAACATACTTGGGCCAGGAGAACCGGGCTGAGTACTAGGATATCCAGGATCCCTTGCCACAAGGACTAATACAGACAGCCCACGGAGGAGGATATCCAACTGATCAGGGATGGGGAGGGGGGGAATTGGGGAATTCGGGATAACAACGCATTGTTTGCCCACTAAATAATGTAACTCATTATGGACAATAAATATATATTTTAAAAAAGGGGGGAATTGGAAGATGAGATACCTATAAAAGAAGAGAACCAGGTGAAGGTGAAAACATAGATCAGAGGGATGCCTCCTGGTGCCTAAAAATGCCACAGATAGACAGCAAGCCACCAGAAGCCAGGATAGGGACGTCACCTTCACAGCCCTTAGAAAGAATCAAGTGAAACCATAACTTGCAACTTCCCGGCTCATCACTGTGAGATAACAGGCATCCATCCGACAGTTGATAATTTTCCTGCCTAGAGAGAATCAAGAAGGGAGTGGAAAGAACCAGGACCACCAATATCAGAAAGTCTCTGTCCACAGAAGATGCATGAATGTTGCTCTCCTTTATTAGCCCTGTTCTTCCAGGCATTTCTATGCCTTCCCAGCATCTTCAAAGGCTGCATTTATTTCTTTAATAAATTTATTTCTAATAAATATTATTTTATTTATTTATTTGAGTTCATCTCTTATTTCTCTTATTCCTTGTCCAGAGTAAAAATCCCCTATACTGTTCAGTTGGCCCCGGGTCTTATGAGTAGTCCATGAGGAGAAAAAGGACCCAGTCTGGGAATAAAATCTTGTCCTAGCCAGGAGGATTCATATTCAGAACTCTAAGAGGGAGGGTCTCAGAGAAAAAGATAGAAACAACATGGCTTTTATGAGCTTTGAGAATCACAGGTGTCACTTCCACTATATCCCATCAGTGTAACCAGACTTATGTGAGCCCAGATTCGATGAGTGGGGGACAGAGACCTACTTCTTCACATTATATTCACAAATATCAGCGGAAGAGACTTTGGGGTGGAAGATATTGTGTGCTTATCTTTTAAAAGCAGAGTTATAGTTTCCCCTTCTCTCTGTGCATTGTGTATTTATGTGTGTGCAGATGCACATGTATGTATGTGAAGGTCAGAGGATATCCTTGAGTGTTGGTCTCTAGGTAACACCTGCCATTTTTGAGACAGGCTCTCACTGGTTTGAAGCTTACCAAGAAAGCTATACTGACTGTCCAGAGAGCCCCAGAAATCCACCTGTTGTTGCCTGCCCAGCTCTGGGATTACAAATGTAAGCTGCCATGCCCAGCTTTATTTTGTATAGATGCTGGGGATCAAACTCATGTCGTAATGCTTGCAAGGCAAGCATTTACTGACTAGACTTTCTCCTAAGCTTCCGAGTTACCACAGATTCCATTCAGTGCCTGATCCTAGAGACTCTGATTCCTGGACTTCAGTCCAAGATTGGAAGACCTTTTAGGGGTCCTGGAAATACTATGTTTTTAGCAAACATTTCAGGTGTTTTGGATGTGGCATCTCTCCACCATGACCTATTTAATGTCTTCTGGTGGCCAAAACTATGTTTTAAATACAGAAGCCAGTCTGCTATCACACTCTCCCCAGAAAGTCAAAATGTAGAAAATAATAAGCCAAAATACCAAGGCTCTTTACTTTATGAAAAACTGAGCTCTTAATAAAATAGTATGTGGTTATAAAAATTACTGTATTTATAATTTTAAAAATAGGACTAGGGAAGTTTTATAGAATTTTTAAAAAATCATAAATCAAATTCTATGCCCCACAAATGCAACTGTTCTGTTTGTACCTAATGAAATACTAGCATTCTCCTAGTCCTAAATGGAGAATTTACTATAAATCCCTTCTAAGTTTTATAGACTGGTGGGAGGAAGTAATTCTCATGCTATTTGTAATCATAAAACTGCTTTTAAAATCCTTCCAGTTGACATTTTTTAAAGAGGTGGTGTGACAGGGGAGCTGGGGATTAGAATTTAAAAAGTATCCAGCTACTTCCAATGCACCTCCGAACTTAAGGAGTACCCAAATTTTTGTTTATAAAGTTAAAGAATTAAAATTATAGACCACCAGAGGATAAGGTATATATATTTTATTCAAAAGAAAATGGAAGTTACAGAGATCTCCAGCCACTAGTGTGGGGAGAACACGTAGGAGAGAGTTTAGCCAAAATCTGTGCTGCAAAGCTAAATAGGCAGAAGAAGAAAAAAATATCCGAGGGCTCCCATCATGAAAAAGAGAGGTTCATGTGGGAATGAATCCTGAGCCCCCCTCACCAAGCTCCACAGGGAGGAAAAGGGGCTGGGAGGTAGAACCTGAGCTAGTGCCTGTCAAGGGAGTTCCAACCCAGCAAGCTAGGTTAAGGAAGATAACCATGCATAAATGCCAGCAAAGTCACAAGTCTGCAGCCACAGACCATGGAAGCAGCTGTGAGTACCCTCAGAGAGAGCAGAGAGAATGCTGATGTTAACAGTGCACCCAACAATGATACTCATAGCAGGGTGGATGAAGATATTGACTCTGTCTCCGAAATGCAACCTTAACATTTAACTTGCTCAGAGGGATGCCCTGAGTTCCTCAAGCCCAGTTGGCTAGATTCAAGGCCAAGGTGCTTCCCCTTTCTTCTCTAAGCTGCCCCCACCCCCTAGTAAAGGTCACTCCTGAGGGAAGAAGCTATGCACTCCCAAGGAAGAGATTCTCCTGGGTTCTGGATCTAAGAGTGGTTGTCCCTATATAGGAATCAAAATTTCCGAGTCATTGACAGGATGCTGCCCTTTACAAAGTTAATTAAGACTTGGGTTGTTTATGGTAATGATTATAATTATGATCACTTTTGAGAACTTATAGCTCTGTGAGGTATGCTTTCTTCAAATCTGTGTTTTCCTCTCTAGAGTGGCAGCCTTCCTCATCTTTCTTCCAAACGCCGCTCTTGACTAAATTCTCACTCACCTCCTTGTCTATTTTCCTCTTTTCTTCTCATTGTCCCATTTAGAATAATTCAATCGTAGAAAGTTAAAGTTGCAGAAGAAAGCCCACCAAAACCACCTTGCCTGCCTTATATACCTGTACCAACAGCATCTACAAAGAAGTGACAGCTGTGGTCACACATATGGCTGGTGACAGATGCCAGACAAACACTGGGGCTCCTGGGGCCATGGGATGCTCTAGGCGGTGCTTCCTGCAGCTGCCTCTTCCACTTTCTGGGTGTCATTTCCTGCCAGCCTCCCTCCTCTCTCTGACTCCAAGAAATGTGGGTAGGCTCCTGAGAGCTCCTCAGACAACAAAAGCAATGTGTTTTGGGTGTGAAGAGCTTACAAGTGGCGGGAATTGCAGGCCAGAAACAGCTATTGAAGCCCCAGTGGACAGACACCCTGCCCAAACTTGCCCCAATGGAGACCCACACTTCCCTTCCCCTCTGGCACAGAGCTCAGAGGGTCATTCTGACTTGCAAAGTGAAAATTGCTTGTTTGCTGGTACCACCGAATCCCAACTGCCAGAGACTGACATTATTGCACATAGCAACTTTTCCACCACAAATGAAGCTGCAAATGAAATGCTGCTTTCCAGCAGAGAGCCTCCCACTGCGTGAGAATTGTTTGCAGGTATGCTTACTTGCAGTGCTGGCCCTTTCCTAATCATTTATTTTTCCTGATTTTGCATAGGTCATGGTTGGTGCTGGGAAGTCTCCTGGAACTCACCCCTGCAGACAAAGTCATGGAAATCCCAGCTTCTGCTCTTTCCGTCTCAGTGTGGTGCATCTATTATGATGATGGAATCCTGAAGTGTTGGAGCTAAAATGAGCCACAGTGATCACCTCCCGCCCTATTCCTCATATAGCCCATGATGAAGCTCAGACTCAGTAAATTAGTATGCAATATTTAGTTAATGAGAAAGTTAGGAAGCAACCTAAATTAGAAGGCAGGGGAAGATGGGAAGGAGGAAGTAATATTTATTGAATTTCCACTATATTCCAGGCTTGTGATCCCATTTCATTTTCAAGTGAGGGCTTTTTCAATTTAGTATTAATTTTTGTCACTTTCAGACATGTATATAATGTATTTTGATCTTAATTCCTCCGGAACCACCCTCTTCCCCTCCCATTAAAACCTTTCTGGCATATCATGCTTTCATGCCTTGTTTTTATATGTGTGTTTTTGTTGCTGTTATTTTTTTAAGCCACTGAAATAAATTAGGATTGCTTGCATGATCATGGGTGGGAGACATGGGCGAGTTATCACTGAAGAACATGACTCCCCCTCCCCCAGCAACTATTCACTGCCATTAGCTATTCTGGTAGTGGCTAATATGGAGTCTTCTGTGGCTTTCTCCATCCATGATGAAATATTGACAGACTCAGTCTTGGGCAAGAAGCCACAGCTGCTGTAAATTCCTGAGTGCAATGATCAGGTTAGATACAGAAGCCAGTGTTCATTCCTTTGCACTCTTCCTTATCTGTCTGCTCTTGCATTCTTTCCACAAGGGTTGTTGTTTTGGAGGATTTGGATTGGATGTCCTGTTCAGCGCACATGATAGATTGTCACTCTTGACAATTTTGCTAGCTATGCTTCTCTGCAATAACTTCTGTCCACTGAAGAAAGAAACTTCTAGGAGCAAGACTACAAGCCTCACTAATCTAACGGAGTTGTGAGAGTTAAGTCTTTCAGGCAAGTTCTACAGATTCCATGCCTGACCCCCTCCCCTTGAGTGGGAGGTGTCTCTAAATAGAGTTCAAACCTAAATTCTAAAACTGATTGGTCAGGTATGGACCAACCAGCTGTCTCTGACTTACCTGGCCCAGGTCATATAATTCACTGAAACAGGAAATCCATTTCTCTCCGCCACATGGCAAACTAGCAGAAGGACTTTATGTAAGGTCGGCTAGGGTTTCTTTCCTTCTCATGATCTTTTCTTCTTCTGCTTGTTTGGCTGAGCAGCATAGATTCTGCTAAAACCTCTCCCACGTGCTTTCTCCACACTAGTGGCTGGAGATCTCTAACTTCTCATTTTCTTTTAATTAAAGCATGGGCTGCTTTCCCCTATCCCACTCCTGAAATCCTATAAACTTAATCCAATCTGAAATAAAGGAGTGTGATGAAGAAAATGCTCTCTATCTAAGTTTGTCCAATTCTTTGGCACGCTGAGATACGAACTCTGGGGGAAGTACAGTGAGTCAAGCTTCAGGTGTTCACCCCCACTGTTAAGAGCCCCCACTACAGGAACAAACATAGATAATTAGAAGCCAGTTTGACATCCTGTCCATTCAGCATAGCAACAGTAATAGGTGTCCCCTTTTGGACTGTGTTCCTAGCTATAGGTTTTTGTCCAGGTTTATAGGACTAGGCATGGATTACCTTCTGAGGAACAAGCTTCAAATTCAAGCATAAAGTGATTGGTTTCTCCCATAGCTGTCATACCGCTGTTGCTTGGCAGCAATTACTACAGCATACAGGGTCCCCAGCTGGATAGGACTGTTGATGACTTTTCTCCCCCACCAGTACTTATAGCATAAAAACTAACCAGCAAAAAGGAAGAAACCAGCTCAGTTCTTGCCTGATTTCTCTGTGTCCTGTGACTGAAGCACATGTTATCTTCAGCAATAGAAACATACAATCTAGTTTTGATGAGCAACCAAGAGCAATGACAATATCCTATATTACTTTAGAGGCTTCTCTGGTTGCCTTGACCATTTGTGATTGGTAACCTATGGCTTCTGGAAGCAGTTTTGTTCACCTAAGAAGGGGACCTTCATTCAAACACTTTAAAATTATATTTTAAATTGCATACCAAGTAGTAGGTTTCAGTTTGGCTTATCCTTATTTTTGGTTTATCCTCTGGCCTCCCCCATCTTCCTACCCCTATCCCTGATTAAACTGTTCATTTCCACTATTATCCCCCTCTACTTTCATGTCACAGATGTCCTACCATCCCCCTTCTTTTCCCCTCCCCCCATAACCCATTTCTACTCTGGCTACTATGTATACTCATTCCACTTATAACCAGAAATCTGGAAATTCAAAGCTAGGATCCACAGATAAGAACATTTTTCTTTCTGATCCTGGCTTACCTCATTGAGTATATTTTCTAGATCCATCCATTTTCCAATGAATGTCACAGTTTCACTTTTCTTGACACCCAAGTAAAACTCCATTGTGAATATGTACCACATTGTCATTATCCCTTTATCAGTTGATGGGGCATCTAGGCCAATTCCATTCTCTAGCTATTGTGAATAGAACAACAATAAACATAGATGAGCATGTATAGTGAAGTATAGTCCTTAGGATATATACTGAGGAATGGTATAGCTGAGTCATTTGGGAGATCTATTTTAAGCTTTTGGAGAAACATTCATATTGATTTCCATAATCACTGTACCAATTTTTACTTCCACCAACAGTGAACAAGGGTCCCTCTGGTCCCACACCATGACCAACACTTGCTGTCATTTTTTAAAATGCTAGCCATTCAGACCAGAAAAAGATCGACTCTCAGAGTATTTTTAATTTTCATTTACTGGATGTCTAAGGATGGGGAACAGTTTTTAAATAATTATTAGCCATTTTTATTTCTATTTTTCAGAATTCTCTGTCATTAGATATGCCATTTTCTGATTGTGTTGCTTGCTTTATGTTTAGCTTTTTGAAGTATTTGTATAGTCTAGATATTAATCCTCTGGCAGAGGTATTGCTGGCCAAGATTTCTCTCCCATTCTGTAAGCTGTTGATTTGCTCAGTTGACCATTTTCTCTGATGTACAAAATCTTTTTAATTTCATAAGGTCCCATTGGGTACTTGGTCTTATTTCCAGAGTGACTAGAGTCCTATTTGCAAGCAAAGGCTTTTAAAAGGAAGAGAACTAAGACTTTGAATCATTAAACAATTTGACCAATGTCATGTGGTACCAAAGGGAGGAGTCAGTGGGGAAAAACACTATGTGGGCCCTTTCCAAAACTACATAAGCGGTGTTCCATGACATATAATTATTAATTTATTTATTTACTTATTAATAAGCAGAGAGAGAGAGAAGAGACACAGATAGAGAGAATGGGTGCACCAGGCCTTCCAGCCATTGCAAACAGATTCCAGATACATACACCACTTTGTGCATCTGGCTTTACATGGGCGCTGGGGAATTGAACTCAGGTTGTTAGATTCCACAGGACACTGAGCCATCCCCAATCTCCATGGCATGCAATCTTAAAGAAGTGCCTATGAGTCTCCTCAGATGGTACAGAGTGTAAAACACTGATTCCAATGTTGCATTCAGCCTGTGAACAATGTAACAGCTGATGCTTAGAACCCTACAGTTGATTTTTCGTTTCCAAGTCTGCTATGATATGACAGTTCATAGAAAAAGGGGAGAATATAAGGCTTTTACTCTGTGTGATATGAGCTTTGCTCCCTGTCTACCTAGCCATTACTAATCTGTTCTTCTCTGAATTTTCCTCCATCACATACTAAGATGTTTTTTCCTGCAAATATTGTACAAATGTGTTGGATAAATGTTCTGGAAGTCCCTCAGATCCTTGCTCACTACATCATAGCTGGAATGGCACCATTTTTTTTCATCCTTATATTTCAAGCTCACAATAAAGTGTTAGCACTATAAATACTTGTTGAATGAATGAATGAATGAATGCATTATTTTTTTTAATCTGGCAAAATGAGATGAGCAACTTTTTTAAGGTAGGTTCTCACTCTAGCTCAGGCCTGGAACTCATGTTAATCCTTCTACTTCGGCCTCAATTGTGTTAGGATTAAAAGGGTACACCATCACACCTGGCTCTGAAATTAGCAAATTTTACAATTTGCAGTTGTCTGAGAATAGAAAAATACTTATAGTAAGGTGCTCTGATTTAGGTATTTGGTTTTTGCTGTGCTTTGAGTATGCTTTGCTCTCCCTGAAATTCATGTTCAAAATTAACACCCACCATGAGATTTTAAGAGGAGGAAACTTTAAGAGATGATTAGTGGTCAGCCCTCATCAATGGAGAAATCTGTTTATGAGAGCAATAGATCAGTAGGTTGATTGATTCTCTCAAGAGTGAGTCTGCTATAAAAAAATAATAATCCCCCTATTTTTTGCTATGTGATGCCTAGCATTGACTCTTATTGAGTATGCCAATAAGACCAGACATGACCCTTTGACCATGAGCCAGAATGTGGTCTTCTTCTCCTCCTTCTTACAACTTACTCTGTCTGCATTTATTATGGTATGAGCAACATAGTGAAATATTCACCCAGCACAGTGAAAATTTGTATCCCTTATGTTTAAGAACTTAGAAAATTTCACAACATATCATCTTACTTTTTTACATGTACCCTTTTGATGTCTCCTTCTAGACTTTATTCTTTTTATCGTTAACATTGCCAAGTTATGATTTAGAAAAGAGAATTTGGAAAATCTACTGTGTGACATGACATAAAAATAAGATTAATTTATATTTGGGTTGCTTAGGACAATTGGTGTTTTCATAGGTTCCAGCATGCTGGTGGTGACAGTGGGCATTACTTTGGAATATTCTTGAATGACAAGTTCCCTCGTGGGTCAGGAGACCTTTGTGTACTAATATTCTTCATGCCTCACTCTAGTTATTTCCAAAGATAAACTTTGATATTTGGAAATTTGTTTCAGAAAGTGCTGGCTCAAAAAAAATCCTTGGGCACTTTTGTTTATAAAAGAACAGAGAAACAAAAGGTGGTGGGGTACTTGACCTATTATGGGGTTGAAGTATTTGCAGGTAGGCTTTGGGATGTCAGTCTATGGACTGTCTGTTTCCTTGGTTATCTTCAGGAAAGGCACTAAATAGCTGCGTGTGTGGAGTGATTCAGAAATCTACTTGGCCTAAGGTAGGAGGTAGGACACAGTGAACTAAGGACTCCATTCTGTTAGGCTGTGTCTCCATGGCACCACTTCTAGCTATTCATTCCAGTGCTTTATCACCGCAATTAACACTGTTGCATGGGAATAGCAAGTATGAAGGAAAGCATGGGAGAAAGCTTAGGTATTAATGAGCATGTCAATTATGATAATGATAAATCTCCTGTCATTCCAACCATTGATATCCCTATCATTCAGCTGTTGATTGTAAAGGAGCAAGGGAAGAAAACTCCTACAATCCTTCCACCCAATTAATTACAATGAGCTTTCAGGTCTTCAGAGACTCGATGCTGTTTATACTTTTACGTGATTTTGACCATATGCTACAATTTAAATTGTGCATACCTATTTAGGCTTTACCTACCTTCCGATTTGAAAAAGAGAAGATATTCATGGTAGATAATTTGGGAAAATACAAAAGGTAGAAAAATAAGAAATATTTAAAATGATCCCAATTCCCAGCCACCAGGCATAACACAGCTAGCACTTAGAGAATTTCTAAATTATTAAAAGTCTTTCCTGCCTTTTCCTGTTGCAACAGCTTTAGAAACATATTGTAATAATTCAAACCATACAAAGACATGTCGAGTAGAAAGTGACATCCTTTGTCATCTCACCATTTCCAAAACAATTGTGGTAAAAGTTTTCTGGAGTTTTCTTCCATTTCCAAGTCCAGACAAATGTGTGGCTAGGTTTATATAGATTTATATAGTTTATATAAATTTTACTATGCATTTTTCTTTTCTTATCTCTTTTTGGATTTAACAACTTAATATCACAGGACTATTATTTTTTTTAATTTCCTTTTGATTCTTTTTCACATTCTTTCTCATTTTTCTGTTACAAGCAGGCTTATAAACATATCCTTTTATCTTTTGGCACTCTGTAGGAACCACAGCATCAAAAGGCCTTTAAATGAAAGTGTTGATAAAATTCACATTTTAAATCTTAAAGCTTATTGTCTTCTAAATGGGATGTTTTAGCCCTACTCACACCAACAATGTGTGAAATTGCATACTTGGGTAATATAAGATGTTTATAATATTGAAAGGAGGTTAAAAATATTCATTTAAACTCTTACCTCCATCTCTCTGTTATTTCTAGTACTCATCAGATCTTTCTCTCTGGACTCTTGAGGTATCATTCTTGATTTTCTTTTTCTTCCATCTTATTTATTTCATACTCTGTTTATAGCTTTATGGAGGTATGCATAATTGGTATACAAATAAATGTGTATATAGATAGAAAATTTCATGAGTTTTAGACATACACATATAACCATGACCACAATCAAGGTAATAAACATATCTATGGATTCTAAAATTTCCCTGTGCCCCTTGTATTTTTTTTCTTTAGGGGCCAAGAATATTTCATTTGAGATCTACCCTCTCAACTCACTTAAAATGTTAAGTATACAATACTGCCATTTCAACTATAGAAATGACATTAGACAGTAGATTTTGATTCATCCTTTTTTTGAAACCTTAGTTTTAATACTTTCATACAAATATAGTACGTTTGGTGTATACATACCCCATATTACCCTCCCCTAAGCCCCTAGATTTCAGTGTACTCCTTCTTATCATTTACCAATGGCTATGCCATAGAAGAGAATAACTCCTCCTCCCCAGCAACCTTTAATTGTCATCAGCTTGGTAGGAAGGTTTGATGGTTAGGTTTTGTTGTCAACTTGATCTTTTTAATTATCTTAGATGTGCCTCTGAGGATGTTCACAGGAAGGCAGCCTCTCAGTAGGGCACAGGATGTAAGGAAGTTCAGGAGAGCTAGAAATGAACATCCCTTCCTTTAAGGGCAGTGCAGGAAGGAAATTCCAGAAAATCAGGAAACCATTAAGTCTGGGAAAGGATTACAAGACCCCACTTTAAGGCTAAATAAAGGGGTATGAATTTTCCCATGCCCTCCTGACTGTTTGCTGTTGTATGTGTGGTTTTGGTGATGGGTTTCTCTCTCTGCTTGGACCTGTGAAAGAGGGTCAGCCTTTTTTGCTGCATCTGTAGCTACAATAAGTCCTTTCCTCCATAAACTGTGCCTGGTGTGGAGATTCATCCCAGCAGCATGTGGCTGACTATGACAGGAGGGGAGTGTGGCCTCCCAAAACTATCCTCTACCAATAATAGAAAGTTGACTGTGCAGGTCTTGAGCAGGTAACCACATCTGATGTGAGTTCACGTATGCAATGGCCTTGTTCACTGAGCTGCGGAAAGGATGATGCACACGTAGTGCCAAGCACTTATCAGTCACTCTTGTTTAGTACTTGTCAGATGATTCTCTACATTGTGACCACCCCTCATTGACCAAGAAATAAATAAATAAAAGCGATGGCCAAGAGTAACACTCACAAATATTTAGGAAACAGTTTTGTAATACCTCTGTTTAGTAATAGAGAAATAATAGGTTCTTCCCTAAGGTCTACCTTCTCCCTACCCATAGGCGTTTGGACCTAGTTTTTGGTACTAGTCATGAATGTTATCCTGAGGAGTGGACCTCAAATCCAGTCACAAAACTTTTGGTTGTACCTGTAACCGTCATGTCACTATCACACCGAAGGGCAGGTTTTACCAGGTGAGTCAGTATTGTAGAATACTGCTTGGTATTATCTCTGTTAACAGCCTGCATAGCACCTTCCACCCCTGTGAAAACTAGCCCACAAGAAGGAAGTCTCTCCCTTGGCTCCAACTAGATTTCTAAGTCCTGAATTCAAGAGATATGGTGGCTTCAGGAATAAGGTCTTACTTTTTATTCCTAATGGGCAGATGAGAACCATGACAGTAGACTGCATTGTTTTGGGGGCCTTGAAGGCTTCCCTAAGCAACAATTCATTCTGAGGCACCGCATGCCTGGCACTGTTATTGTTTGGCTACACCTTATTTATCTTGTATAACATGAATCCAATGAACTCCAACACCTCATTTCTGTGCCTCTCCTATCCCATCACAACTAGAATTCAGCTTTCTATTAATTTAACTGCCTTTCTCTGTCTCTCTCCCAAACCTGTGACCTTGCACACACTAGATAAGCACTTTAACACTGACCTAAATCTACAATCCCAACCCAGATACCCCATATAAATTGATAATGGCAGTGTTTGTACCAGAATGACTCTATTTACTTAAATATCTTCAAGGGCCATCCATGTTGTCGTAAGTTGAATTCTTTCTTTTAAAATGCTGAAAAATTTACCTATCTATGTATCATATTCTGTCTATTCCTCTTTTGATAGATATTAGGGTTGGTCCCTAATACCTTTACATATTAGCTATTGTAAATATTGCTGCAAGGGACATGGGGATACAGACATCCTTTTGATTCTTTGGGGTAAATACCCGGTAGTAAGATTGATGAATCAAAAACCTGACAACCTAAGAATCCTGTTATTATTTCAATTTGTATTTATTTCATGAGTAGTAAGACTGTGAATCATTTTTACATTATTGCCATTTCATTTATTCTACATATTGCTAGTGATTTTTTTCTATTTTGTAAAGACTGTTTATTTTTTCCCTTTTTTGCTATGGTTCCCCCCCCCCCCTTAGGAACACTTTACATATTTTTAAATATCAACCTTTGCTGACAAATTTTAAGTAAACAGAAAATTTTCATTCAATTACTTGAAAATGAAAATGCCAGCATATTGCTTGAAGGAAATTTTATTACTAAAAATAGAAACCTTTTGCTTTACTAGTTCTAGAGTAGTATACCAAATATATAAATACTTGAGTTTTCCCTAACAAGAAAACAATAGCAGTTATCATTTGAAATGATCAACAAACTTGACAATAACTGTGAGGTGGAAATTACAGTGTGAGAAAACACATTTTCTGGAGGAATGCCCTTACAAGAATGGACATATCATTTTAAAGAAAGCTCTGAAGATCCCAAATTTCCCCACAGCTAAAGGATTCTCTTGAATCTAGATACTAAAGTGGATCCTAATTTAGGTATCACACTCACTGTGGAACATAGAGACAGACCCCTGCCTGCCTGGCCGGTGTCAGACAATGGCAGGAGTTGATTCCTGTAGGGTTTGAGTTTCCAATCCACAAGAAAGAGAAAGGTCTGGAGTAGAGTCAGGGACAGAGCAGATGCTCAGTGTTTTCAAGGCTCTGGGTTCAGTATTCAGTACTGCTCCCAAAAGTTGTTTTGGACAAAGACGAGATGCCTTTCTCCGTGTTAACAGACAATCTCACCTGTAGCATCACACAGGTGGTCCCTGAAGATTTTCAATGTTAGATCATCAGGCTTGAGGCACACATAAAGCACCTACAATGTTGCAAAGAGATTTGACTGCCAAACACAAAGTGCTGCAAGTTTTCATCTTTTTAACATTTTGCATCTTTTTTTTTATGGTGAACTAATGAGTTTATTGGGGTTCATTAATAGACATCCCTGTGGGGAAGTTAGATTTCACAGGGGCTGTTATTTGGAGCCTGTTTAATTCTCCGAGAGACAGAGAGGATGAAGCATACATATGTGTCTGTGTGTGTGCATGCACACGCATAGATATTTAAGTTTAGCATAAAACATAATCCGAAAAATACCCAACTGTACAAAACCGTTTTCACACACTGAGTGTGACCTTGTAACCAATACTCAGCTCAAGAAACAGAATACAACCTTTACCCTAGAAGTCTACTTTCTGAATGCCCACTTCCAGAGTTCTAAATCCATAAAATCAATTTTCCTAGTTTTGGTCTTTATATAGGTTACATTGTATATAATGCATTCTGACCTCTTCAACTCGCTATTGGGTTTATAAGGCTCATCTAAGCTGTGGCAGGTAAGTGTCGTTTATTGTCACTGCTCTGTAGGGTTTATAGGCTCTATGACTACTGAGCACTTGGGACCTTTTCAGTTATGGACTGCTGTGAGTACAATGTGAGTATAGTGCAGGTTGACTAAATTCATGATTACTGTGTGTGATCAAGGTAGACACAGTACTCACGTACTTGAAGAGCGCCATCTCAGAAAAATTAGAATATGGCTTGAGATCAAAATATTGGGGATATGTCAATTCTGGCCTTGCAAATTGAGCTCGATTTTGAGCTATACCACAAAGTTGCCTGTGATCGTGAGCTGGTTGTCTGAACTATCTATGCTTTCCTTTTGTTCCCTCCCACCTTTCACTCCTTCTCTCCCTTCCTCCATCCCCCTTCCTTCTTTTTTTTTTTATAAAGTGGCATAAGTGTAGTTCCTAGTTCATAAGGCAGTCAGGATGAGTAAATGAATTAATGTATACATTATATACTCAACACAGCCTCTGGCATATGTATGGCAAGTACTTCATGCTATCGATATATCAATAAATAATTAACTGGAAGTATTTGATTTTATTCTGGCCTGTGCCAGGAGAGATCACATAATTTTTGGATGAAACTCTCAGAGTATCAGAATCACTTATTAATCTTCCCTCTATCTCCTTATTCTCTTGACTATCTTTGCATCATCATCTATGTCATTTCTTTTTAGGTCAAATTTTGCCTGTCTCCCACCTCCTATTCCCTGGTAAACCGAGAGTGGGCACATTTTAACAAGACATTCCAGGAACTTTGCAGTCTTCCTCCACATTTCTAAAGCTATTACCATTGACTTAATGGAGATTATTTATATTTCTTTTGCATTCATCCAAAAATCTCCTGAAGACTCCAAGGAGAATTCCTTGTAGTATTCGACAGTTTTGATGATTCTCTAACATTTATAATCTCATTTTTTTGTTTTTGTTGTTTTTTTTTTTTGAGAGACCAGAGGCCCAACCGCTGAGACTGTGCCATGAAATGACTTTCTCAATGATCTCTGTCTTTTCTATTGATAGAAAAAAATACCACAGAGCAGGCAATTTATAAATGATGAAGGTGTTCTTGTTCTGGAGGCTAGGGAATCCTAGAGCTGATGCGGAAATCAGAAGGGTGAGAGGGTGTTGAAGGAAGAAGCTAGCCGCATGGGGCAAGGTAATTTATCAGATCTCCAAGACAGGATCTAATCCCCCTTAATGACATAATTACTTCCTAAAGACCCCATTTTCCAACATTGCCACAATGACAGTCAAATGTCACAGAGTTGCCAAGGGAACAAACTGTAGCAGCATCTAATAACAGTGTCTTCTTGTGTGTGTGTGATTATTGGCAACTTTTATAGTATGTTAGTTTTCCCATGTAAGAAAATAAAAGCTGCATTGCTCTATTTAAGTCTAGTGTATGACCTGATTAAAATACAACTATAAAGATATAACAGTATGGTCTAAAATGACAGGAGGGGGCAGTGTGGAAGGCAGGGTGCCAGAATTGTGTCTTTAATGAGAGCAGAAGAAAATTTTGTTCCTTGAAGAAAGAGCACTAACTCTTTGGAGAAACAAACACTTGAGTTGAAAAATTAGATTTAATTTTGAATGGTTTCTTTACAGAAATTTGCAGAAATTTTAACTTCTTCAGCTTCTCTTTCATCATCTACTAGTGAAGGGTCCTTTCTTCTCTCTGATTCAATTAAGCACCTGATTTAATAACTAGATCACAGTAGACATTCAGTAAATGCAGTCACATTGTTATGATACCATACATGGTGGTTTTAATCAAGCACTCCCCATAGACCTATGTGTTCTGAATGCTTGCTTGCTCCTCAGCTAGTAGCAGTTTGCAAGGTGGAGCCTTGCTGAAGAAAGTATGTTGCCAGGGGGTGGACCTTGAGGTTTATTACCCCTATCTTGCCAGTGTTGGCTAACTCACCTGCTGCTGTTTCCACCTGCTATGACACAGGTGATGTCTAACCACTGCTCATGCCATGCTTTTCCCTGCTATCATGTGCTTCCCCTCAAGACTGTAAGCAAAAATAAATACCTTTCCTCGCATCAGCTGCTTTTTGTCAGGTTCTCTGTCCCAGTCATGAAAAGGTAACTATATTACCATGCTACAATGGTGACTATCTTTCCTGCCTTTGTTTCCCAGTCTTCAAATCCTAGTCATTATTGTCCTAAGCTTTATCTCTGAGTCCCATCATAGCAAAGGCATCTGGACATAACACAGCTGTGCTGAGGAGAATAACACTGGGCAGATGTAGGCATGCCCTGATCAATTGATGCATAAATAACTGCTCAGGAGACCTCAGGTACAGTTGTGGCTGAAATTCCAGATGGGGCATATCTGCACATCTGTTTATTAGCCAATTCCAGAGAAGTCTTTAAAATATTCAGAAGAGACACACTGTATGCAACTTATCTGGTTAAGCACTTTCTCTCTCTCTTTCTCTCTCTCTCCTTTTCTCTCTCTGTCTGAGTTTGTGCATGTATGTGTGAGAAAATGTATATAAATTTTATTTTGTTTTGGCATAGAGAATTTTGAAGAAGAGACGTGGTCTACTTTATAAGTGTTTACTTCTGTGCTCTCTGTACATCCTGTTATCACTCTACTGTGTGAAGCCTCCATGATGAGCTGTTTGGGAGACTGCTCTATGAATCCGACCTCAGGGTGCAAGTCCTGGCTTCCCTAGAGGAACACAGCTGGTCTTGTATCATGCTTTGCGGGCATGACCAACATCAGGGATTGTAACTCTAGAACCCCAGCATCTTGGAAAGCCAACTGGATCAGGTGATGTACTCTACTACTGCACAACCTGGAATTTGTCTAGGAAGAGATCAGAGAACTGTGGCCAAAAGGGAGGTTCTGGTAGACTTCAGACTGCAGAAATATCTCCAGTCATTTCCTGGTTAGGTGGGGAAGACTCCTAGTTTATTGGCACCATGGGAACTTCTTTTTTATTATCCATAATGAGATAAATTTAATGAACAAATAATGAGTTGTTATCCCCATTTCCCCAACGCCCCTCTTGCCTATACCCAGTCAGCTGGGTATCCTCCTCTGGATCAGTCAATGGGGGTAGGGAATTATGGGTATCCTAGGAGCCAGCCTGATTCCACCCGTCTTAGTGTGATGTTACTGAGGGGGGGCGATGTCTCTGGGAGTTCTCCCCCACCGTGGCTCTTACAATCTTTCCGCCCCCTCTTCCCCTCAGTTCCCATGGGAACTTCTTAATGGGGGTGTTTTCCTGTTGTTATAACATTGCTGTTGTATGGGAATTACCCGAAGGAACTGATGTTTCATTTCTTGGATGGAATTGGGGCCTATCACAACAATTCCCTTACATCTCCCAAACCCAAATTTTTCCTTAATATTTACTACCTAAACAATGCATCTGTTCCTATCTGTATTATATTTCTCACAATTCTTTCACTGCTTTGAGTGAAAGTTATCAGAGGTCACCTTGAAGTATTCTGTCATACTATTTCCTGATCTTGGAGTAGAATTGCCTTCTTAATATTTTTTCTTTCTTTTCTTATCTATTTATTTATCTTGGTTTTTTTAAAGGTAGGGTCTCGCTCTAACCCAGACTGAACTGGAATTCACTATGTAGTCTCAGGGTGGCTTTGAACTCCTGGTGATCCTCCTACCTCTGCCTTCCAAGTGCTAGGATTAAAGGTGTGTGTCATGACATCTGGATTAATATTTCTTTATGTCTGCTTCCTGGCACCCAAGCTTTTGCTTGCTCATTCATTCTACTATGTTTTCTCGATAACCACTGTGTGCTCTCCTGCATGCTGGTGAGAGAGTCATGAGCAAGATAGACAATTGCAAAGACTAATGCAAAGAGTCTGGAAGATTCAAATATTAGTAAAGTCAGTTCTGGATTTGAGAGGGTCAGTATAGGACTGGGGTATAAGCTGGGTTTGTAAGCCCAAATGGCCTCAGTTCAATTTAGCAACTTTCCTTGCGACTTGTATATCCTTGGGTAAGTCATTGATCTGTTTTAAAAAATGGGTCCAGATTTGTAAAATAGGGATTTTAATATCATTCTTTCTATACAGAGCATTTGAGATAAGTCTTAAATTATGGGTCAAATGAAAACTTGAAGGAGAATGTTTTAATAAGTACAAATGTCTTTTGATGAAAATAAACTTAACAAAGTGAGTTCACTAAAGGAAGGCCTATGTCTGCACATCAGGGGTAAAGATGATAAGGACAGGTTGGAGTGAGGAGATGGGTTCCAGGTCACAGTGACCTTAGAGGCCATGTTGAGAATTCTGGACTTATTCTAACTGATTAGGTTTAGAATTCCTAGAATGATGTCTCTATGCCCAGTCTGTGACCTTGTCACCTACCAAAATCTTAATCTCACCTCACATACAGTTTCTTTCATTTATTGTGTCAGGGATTGAGTCTCATTCAGTGTAGAATCACCCAGCAAGCAATGTAGCACAAAAGCACAGTCATTATCCTTTAAATGATGAATGGATGAACAAAGGATGGTGTGAATGTTATCAGCTTGCATCCTGTAGTGAGATTTGCTAACTGAAGAGGAGATAGTGGATAGCCAAGGAGATTTCACTAGAACCAAAGAAAGATCTGGAAAGTACTAGGAGAAACAGAAGGGCATCAGGGGAAAAGAACTAGAATGGGATGTTTGTTAATAGATGTCACACTGATTTTTCTCAGTTCTAGCTCTAGCTGTTAGTATGAGAACTTGGGGAAATTGTTTTTTAAAAACAGGTCACAGTGTGTCACTTATCCAGATGTTTGACTGCCAGCAGCCCCAATCTCTTTAACTTAGACAAAAGAAAAAAGTAGAAAAAATTAAATCATTCCAAAAAGAAAGAAAGGAAGAAAGAAAACTCCAAAACTTCAAAAACAGAAGTTAGAAGAAAAGTGATTACAAAAAGCATAGACCTCAGAATAAGACTATCATTGGCCCTTTCATTTCCTCTCCTCCTTTCCTTCTCTCATCCATCTTCCTCACACATTTTCTAAGAAACTACCAGCTCTGATACCTGAGGTAGAGGAGGACAGGCATGTCCCATGTCTCCATGAATGTTCATTCTCCCTTTTCTTTTCACCTTTTTGTCCTTCTTTTGACTGTCTCCCTTCTTGGTAGAAGCCATGAAATTCTGAAGTCCGAGTTTCAGGAGTCAGATCCTATCCATTCTAATGCAAACTGTGAGAGGACCAAGTTAGAATCTCTCTCTAGTACCAGATGCCATTATAAAAGCATGAAGAGCAGCATGAGAAGAATGTGGATGTGGGCTGAAGTGTTGGCTCTCTCAGGACTCAGCTGGGGGTTAGAGTTTAGATAATGCCCAGCTGTTAAGGCACTTGCCTCCAGTGCCTAAGGCCCCCAGTTCAATTCCCCAGGACCCACATAAGCCAGACCCACAAGGTGGTGTCCCTGGCTCTCTCTATCTGTATCTCTCTGCTTGAAAATGAATAAATAAAATATTTTTTTAAAAAGGGGGGGCTGGAGAGATGGTTTAGTGGTTAGATAATGCCTAGAAAAAATCTCAATGCACCTCAAAATTTAACGAGTGCTCGAATTCTTGTCTACAAAGTTAAAGAATTAAAATCATGAACCACAAGATATTAAGGTATAGTGGGAGAGTTTATTTAAGGGAACATGGGGAGTTACAGAGTTCTCCAGATACCAGTGTGGGGAGAACATGTGGCAGAGGTTTGAGTCAAATTTTATGCACTTTAATTAAACAGGCAGGAAAAGAAAGATAATAGAGAGCCTCCAACATGAGAAAAAGTTCATGTGGAGAGAACTTGGATCCTTACCTGGAAAGTGAAAGTCCTCCTTCTAGGATGCAATGTGGAAGAGACTGGCCTTTGTTCTAGGGAAGCCTTTACAACTGCCACTAGGTAAGTCAGAGAGAGAGCTGATTGGTTTATACCTGATCAATCAGCCTTTGCATCTACATTCCGGCCCTAGCCCTCCCACTCAAGGGGAGGGGGTCTATGGAGCTGCCTGGTCCCCCCTCTGAAGAACTAAGCCTAACTGCTGTTAGGGTACTGGGGTGTGGAATTGAAAAAAAAAAGCACCAGAAAGAAGTACATACATGTTTAAGAAACAAGAAGACCCATTTTGATCCTGTCGGAGGCAAGGCAAAGCTCCGACTGGGGAGAGGTTAAAAGAGCTTGGCAACATTGTGTGGGTCTCTCTCCTAAATTCCCACAGCTCCAGAATCTGACCATATGCACTTGGGCAAATGGCTCTCAGACCTTTATCTGTAAGGGGTAGGTTTTGTCCTGTGCAATATTCAATGACTCTGGACAGCATCTCTCGGTCTGATAACTTGGCTAATCTCCCTCACTCAGGTGCTCTGCTTCTTCATACATCTAGCAGAAGTCACATCTGTCAGCCTGTTCCCACACCTGCGCTTTAAAGACTTTAACAACAACAAAAAACAAAACAAACAAACAAACAAAAAAGGTCTTTTTCACTTCTCTAATTTGAAAGCCGAGAAGAGACAAAGATGTGCGATTTGATGGGATTCAGAACATTAGAGGCGGGTGAGTTGGTGTTTGGAACAATCTCTCAGGTCAAATCTAATTTTATCTGAGCTGATGTTTCCAAACTCTGGTAATTGGTCCCAGCATAACCACCGATTCCTTGTTATAAGTTTGTAAATGCAACTGCCTCAGGGGCCTCCAGCAGAGGGTCCAGCAGATGGCTTCTGTTTATATTGCTGTCAGTGCAGGGGCACTGGGCTGGCTTTAAACCTTGAGAACTGTAGCTCATCCTGCAGAAAGGGCACTAACTCTGGACTCAGGACCTCTTTCTTCAAAACAAGGCAGTTTTATGTTCTGGTATTTGGAAGACTTTTACTGGAGAGGGATAGAGAGAAGGTTGGGTTGTGGACATTGGTATGCTACACAGACTAGTGACTATAAAGGGAAGATTACAAAGGAAGCAACATTGAAATAGCTTTTCAAAAAAGTCAGGAGGGTCTTCTAGTCAACGTGGCATTGTGGTAGCCACATCAAAGCAGACTGGGGGGGTGGCGAGCAGGAAAACTGTTAAACACACCTTATCCTGAAAAGTTAAGAGTTGCAAAAAATCTTTTTTTAAAAAAAATACCTTATTTATTTATGAGAGAGAGAGAGAGAGAGAGAGAGAGAGAGAGAGAGAGAGAGAGAGAGAGAGAATGGGCACACCAGAGCTTCCAACCACAGCAGACGAACTCAAGGCACATGCGCCTTCTTGTGCATCTGGCTTTACATGGGCCCTGGAGAATCGAACTTGGGTCCTTCAGCATTGCAGGCAAACACCTTAATTGCTAAGCCACCTCTTCAGCCCTGCAAAAACAAACAAACAAAACTTTAACTTCAGCAGAAAAGTAGGAAAGGCCCAGAGTTTAGAGCAACCACACAAGGAGCCAGACTTGCCTTCAGCCACTGCTCAGGCAGTGGAGATCACTTCTGCTTCTGCTCCTGTGGAAACTAGCCTCCAGCTGCTGCCCCTGTGGGAAAACTGCCTTCAGATGCAGCTGCTGTGGAAAACTGCCTCCATACATAGCTCTGGAGAAAACCTGGCCCCAGGTGCAGATCCAGTGTTTTGCAGGGGAGAGCTACACACCCAGCCCTGCCTGAGGCAGGATGAGCAAAACAGTAGTGAGGGATTCTCCACTCACAATGGCCTCACTAATTTTTTTTTTTAAATGTAAGAAAGGTGGGTGGGGGTGCTGGTGTTGGGGAGCAAGGCGTTCAGGGCACCCATGTGTTTGGGGATAGGGTGCTCCAGGCAGTGGAGGTGCTTCCTGAGTTTAGGCCCAGTGCTGTTACTGGGGGGGGGGGTGAGCCCTGAGTTGGTAAGGGGCAAGGTGGATTTGGGGCCAGTATGCTTCAGGCTGGTGAAAAGCTAGGCATGCTTGGGATCTGAGCTCTAGGGACACCAGCATGAGAGGGGCCTGTGCACCCCAGACTAGTAAGGGTACCGGTGCATTTTGGACCTGAGTGTTCAGGGTGCCAGTGTACTTGGCCCAGTGTGCTTCAGACTGGTGAAGAGCGGGGCATGCTTTGTGGTCTACACTTTGGGGGCACCAGTGTATGTGAGGCCTGGGAACCTAGAACTGGTGAGAAGGCTGGTGTGTTTCGGCAGGGAGTGTATGCAAGGAGGTGAAGGGCACAGTGAGTTTGAGTCCTTGCCTTGGGATACCAGTGTGTTAGGGGACTATACCTACCTCAGATTAGAGAGGGGTGTGAAGTATTTGGAGTCCATGCACCTACTTTGTGCTGCCCCAAAATAAACACAAGTATCAGCCACCATCCCAGAATAGTAGGCTCATTTATAACCTCCAAACATCTTCACGTGTAGATACAGTGCTATCCCACACCACCCCAGCTCAAACCAAAATCAGATCACTCACTGAATAAATAGGACTTTTATACCCCTACAACCATTTCCCACATACATCATCCAGCTTCTGGCACCCCCAAAGGTGCCTTGCTCCTACCCCATCTAGGGAGCACAAAGTTCTCTGGCCAGCACCTGCCACAGGAGTGAACTCTACAATCCACTCAGCTAAGTTATGGTGAGGGAAGAGGAGCTAGTGATACGGCTCCAGAACCCTCTGAGCCCCAGTGGCAAGACACAGTGGTGACTCCAGACACAAGAGATCTCTGACCTTCAAGGCAACTTTCATACCAACCACCAGTCCAGAACTGCTGGTACATCCTTAACCTCTGAAACCTACACATCAGTGGTCACAACACCATCCCACTCCAATCTGAACCCAAAGACATTTACACCTTTATGGGCCCATTCCAACATTTTTAGGAAAAACAAAACAAAACAAAACAAAACACAACACATCAAGCTGAGAGCTTTCCACCAAGGCTCCCTAGTTTCACAATGGAAGTTGCCACTGAAAATTTAGGGGAGTCAACAGAATTACAATCCCAAAATAAGAATATAATATCCCCAGAACATCACTGCAATAAGATTCTGGCCAAGATATTGAATGATCTGAAAACAGTCAAAAAACATATAAATGAAGTGGAACTCACACAGGCTTCACCACCAGACTTAACTGAAGAAAATCAGAGCAACTTCAAAAGAACAATATTAATTTGAGGGTCAGCCAACAACTGGAGGAGCTCAGTAACCACCTGACTAAGCTCAAGGATGCTATAATCAAATGCAGGAAAGAATTTCAGGAAAAATTAAGAAAATCAAACCTAGACTTGACACTGGAACTCAACAAAGAGATGGAGACAGTGAAGAAAAATATAACAGAAAACAAAAATCAAACAGAGATATTAAAAGCCTCTTTAGAATTCCTCACCCCCAGAGTTAATAACCCAGAGGACAGAACCTCAGACCTCAAAGACAAGACAGAAGAAATTAATCAGGTCTCTAAAAACTTTGATAAATTCAAAAATTCATGTGAACAAATATGAGGGAACTGTGGGAAACCCTAAAGTGACCAAGCATCAGGATCATAGGGAGACCAGAGGGAGAAGAAATCCAGGCCAAAGGAATATAGAACAGATACAACAAAGTTATTGAAGAAAAATGTCCCATTCTTGCAAGAGAGAGGCCTGTGCAGAGACAAGAGGCCCGCAAAACTCCAAACTGATGGGACCAATGAAGAAACTCTCCAAGGCTTATTTTAGTTAAAATGCTAAACATAGAAAGCAAAGAGAAAGTGCGAAAAGCAGCAAGAGAGCAACAGCTCATCACATTTAAAGGGAACCCCACCAAAGTTACCTCAGACTTCTCAATGGAAACCATGAAGACCAGAAGGGCCTAGAACAGAGCTCTTCAAAGTCTAAATATTATGGCTTCCAACCCAGACTATTGAACCCAGAAAAAGTATCCCTCATAATAGATGGGGAATGGAAAATATTCCATGATAAAAGCCAGCTCTATGATTATATGAAAACAAACACAAACTTACAAAGGGTATTCTAGGAAATATTCTACACCAAAGATTCAAGCAACCAACCTCAAGAGCCCAATAGAGGACCAACATAATAACCAAAATTAGTGTGCTCATAATAACATATGAGGCATCAACCCTCATAAAACTTTCACTGTGGCAGGGCTTAATGCAAACTTCACAGGTATAATTTTGAATATTAATGGACTTAACTCTCCCATAAAAAGATACAAGGTAGCAGGGTGGATCAGAAAAATGAACCCTTCCATCTGCTGCCTTCAAGAAACCTACATCACCTCTAAAGACAGAAATCTCTTCAGGGTGAAAGGATGGAAAATAATTTTTCCAAGAAAATAGAAACAAAAAATAAGTGGATTTAGCTACAATAATAAAATAATAAAATGGACTTAAACCAAAAGTGATTCAAAATGACAAATAAAGCCATTTCCTATTTACCGAGGGAATGATCCACCAAGAGGATATCACTATCATAAATATATATGCACTAAAAATTGGTGCACCACAGTTCATAAAGAAAAACTTACTAGACAACAAATCAGAAATTCCAACACCATCATAGTAAGAGACTTTAATACCAAACCATTATCAGTAGACAGATCATCCAATATAAAATAAGCAGGGAAATAATAGATCTTAACAACACCGTATATAATTAGACATAGCAGACATCTACAGAACATTTCATCACAATTCTACAGAATATATATTCTTTTCAATAGTTTCAAAAAGAAGTGAAATACCTTTGAATGACACTAAGGAAGTGAAAAATCTATATAATTAAGGCATAAAATCACCCAAGAAAGAAACCAAGGAGCATGTAAGAAGATGGAAATACTTTCCATGCCCCAGGTTAGGTAGAATTAATACTGTGAAAATGGCAATTCTACCAAAAGCAATATACAGTTTCAATGTAATACCCATAAAAGTACCAGCATCATTATTTACAGAGACAGTAAACACAATCTCAAAATTCATTTGGAATGGCAGAAGGCCTCCGATATCCAAAAATATTCTCAGCCACAGAACTACCTCAAGTGGCATCGCCATACCTGATCTAAAGTCATACTACAAAGCCATAGTAACAAAACCATCAAGTTACTGGCATAAAAATAGACAGACAGACCAATGGAACAGAATTTAATACCCTGCTCTTAGTTTGAGTACCTACAGCTACTTGATCTTTGGCAAAGGTGCCAACAATATTCACTGGAGAAAAGACAGCTTCTTCAACAAAAGGTGCTACAGACATGGTTGAGCAGATGCCTTGGTATTAAAGAGTGGAGCCTTGAGGGTAGATGCCCAGTAGAGGGATAGCTGGGTCAGTTGGTAGCTCTATATTCATCTTTTTCAGAAACCTCCACACTGATTTCCATAGTGGTTGTACAAGTTTGTACTCCCACCAGCAGTAAATGAGGGAATCTAATAGCTTTGATTTGTGTTTACCTGAGGATTAAGAATGTTGAACATTTTCTTAAGTGAGAATTGGCCATTTGTATTTCCTCCTTTGTGAATTCCCTGTTTAGTTCACTGCCCCATTTTTTGAGTGGGGTGTTTGATTTTTCATTACTTAGTTTTTTGAGTTCTTTGTAGGTTCTAGATATTAGGCCTCTGTGGGTGGTGTAGCTGAATTACTCACCTATGCAATAGTGGCACTTAACCAAGGTGGGTAATTAATGGCTTTCTGGTTGGCTAAGAGATCTGCTCAGTGGCAAGGAAACCTTGGCTGGAAATGGGATCTGAGGCAAATTCCTATGGAGGCCAAGATTCCAGACTCCAAGTGGAAACTCCCACCATGGGCCTAAAGACAGGCTACAGGAATCTCACCAATTAATAATGTTTGCCCTATTTAACCTATACCAATCTCACTCTCCATTGGAGACTCTGTTTATAATTTTTCAGAAGGCAGTGAGAACCATGGACATCCTAATTCTACCAACATGCCTGAAATGATAGCTGACTCCCTGTGAAGAGATGAACCACCCCTAACAGATTATCTAGGACCCAGGTGAAATGATAGAGGAAGTGGTGAGATGAGCAAGAGGCCTGCTTCCACAACAAACCTAGTAACCTATGCAAGGGTAATGGTGACAGACTCTGAGGATACTCAAAAGGGTCCAAAGTGAAAACCCAGGCTCCTAAGTCCTCAACACCAAAGCAGACATAATACTCACCCACAATGGCTCAGGGAACTTTGCACAAGACGGGGTGGAAAGATTGTAAGAGCCATGGTAGGAGGGATGTCTAGACATTGATCCAAGGAGGGGATGTTATAAATGTCTCAGTTCTGGGCACCCAACTTTCACTTATTCTCAGAATTTTGTTGAGTCAGATCCCCCTAGTAGTTACTACCATCTGCAAATGGAGCCTCACTGACCAAAGGTGTGATCAGCAGTGATCCATGAGGATAAACATGATATAAAGATGTAGAGGGAATTTTATGGGCAGAGAATAGCCATTCAGTTAGTCAATGGTAGTGGCTTGCCCTTTAGGGTTTATGACCTTTGCAATTATATGTTTTTGAATAGGTTTTCAGTACCAGGTGTGTATTTTCTCCCACTGATCGGGTCTCAGATCTAATCGGAGAGCACCCAAGCTAGTTTTCTGCTATAGTTTCTGAAGGGTAGTGCTTTTTTTCTGTGGCTTGTGCTGGGGAGAATCCACTCTTCCCACACTTCAGAAGCCTTGGTAATTTGAATCTATGAAGCAAGAGCAGATTAGTAAGAGAAAAAGCACATGATATGCACACACATAAGTAACTCTGGGAGGATGAGATGGTGAAGTGTAAGTACCCTCTTCAATGAACCATGGGAAGTGGGGGCAGAAAGCAATTTTAAAGGATATATTTTTAAGGTCTGAAGATACATGAGCTCTGGTTCTTTCCTCCTATAGGCCACTCCTCCAGAGAACCTAAATTTCAGGAAGGGAGAACATTAAAAAGTCCTCTTTTGTGCCTTAAGAACGAGGGAAGAAGGAGAAAGACTGTAAGTGGGTGCAGAGTGTTTTCCTTTTGTTCAAATCATTCAAACGTGCTGCAATGTTGTGTTTTGAGGTACCATTTTCTAAGCCCCAACACTTATGAAAATCTCTCAAGATACTAGCAGAGTTTCATGATTGGGAATTTTGTTTATCAATTTAATGAGAACCAGGCATTATGCTAAGATCAGAAGAAGCAGAACTGAAAGTACTTGTTTGGGAGGCTATCAGTATCTGGAAAGAGGGACCATGCATCTATATGTAGAAATGTTAAAATATACAAGCAGAACTATACCACCAGATCTGGAAAATAGGGATGAGGGGTCCCAGAGTTCAGAGGGGGATCACTCTGTGAGGTCTGGTGCACTCATGTAAAGTTTACCAAAGATGTAGGAACTCTCCAGTCCTTGAAGAATGGAGAACTTTCATTAAGGACGTGGGTAAGCTGGACATGGACTCCATAAAATATTAGATATTCACTGAAATTTCCATTGGAAAATCTGTAATAACTTGGGGAAAATGGCACATTCTATTAAATGAGAAAGACTGCTATAATTATGCCTCAACTTTGCTTAAGAATATGAAGTTAGCAAAAGCTGGAAGATAAAAACAAACAACATGTTTTATGGCATAATTCTGGGTGACTTAATTTTCTTTTTTTCTCTTGAACTTTTGGGAGTGTAGGATAGCATTTTTCAAAACAACCGAGATTGGGAGGGAGAAGATCATTCCTGTCAACCTTGTCACTGAGTTCAGGATGTGGAAGTGGTTTGTGAACTAGTTCCTGTGCTTGAGTCTGTTAAATAACTACTCAGACAGTGCTAAGCCAGAAACCAGCTCTGTTTTGACTGAACCTGAGAGACAGGCATAACTTCAACAAGGCACCTAGTCCTTGGTTTAGGCAAAACTACCAGTAGCTTCTCAAGCCCTTTCTACCTGAGTAACATAGAAAGACTCAGTGTGGGAAGGGCTAGGGAAGACTGGAGGAAATGCCACCACACAGTGAACCCTCTCCTGGTTTCAGCAAGAGCCACACCTTTTGTCCAGTAACATCTTCTTCTTCATGTCATTATTTCTGAAATCCCTGAAGCAAGGGAACTGCCCATCCAGCTACCAACTAAGCTGTTTCCATTTTTCTTTAGTTGACCCAAACCTGGGTACAAACAGATGTAAATTTCTTTCCTTTCTTTTTCTTTTGCCCTTGGCACAGTCATTGCAGTTACAACCTAGGGAGGGTCCACGGCATGGGAGCAGTTCAAACAGTGGCATCCAGCCAGATCAAAGAGATAAGCAACTTATTTCCAAATGGGTTATCTGCCCCAGCAGCTTGGGAGGGACTCTCATTTTCTTCTAGATAGCAACCTTGGTGAGGTCTCCATAGGGGTAGGAGGGTATGGAAATTCAAGAGGTGTTAAGCACTCCAGTTGCCTACTTTTATTTCCCTGGCTTGTATATTTGATCAGGGCTTGAAGAGAATATCATCCAGGCTTTCTTAGCTGTGGTTAAAGTGACAGTGTGTCAAGGTGAATTGGATACCCCATGCTGTTACTGGCTTCTGCTTTTTCCCTGCTTCTTATAATCTTTCCCAAAGCTCCACAATGTCCTCAGCTCCACAGTGATTCATGGATAACTCTTAAGTCCTTAGGTCTGAGTTTCTCCTTGGCATTTGTGGCTCTGTGGTGGCCACTACCCATTCCTCTGAGCCTACCAGGAGCCACGCAGAATGTTCTACTATATCCTGTAGACTGTTGCCTAGTTTAGGCCCAGCTTCAGTGCCCTCCCTTGCAAGACTGTCACATGGTATCACCACACCATTGCTGAATGCACTG
>PVHP010001480.1:0-40000 GCA_004024765.1 Zapus hudsonius | reverse complement strand
CTGGGGTATACCTGGGTGTGTGGGAGGGGACGTCAGACACTCATGTTCCCACGCCTGTACTTTGAGCAGCCCCCTTTCTTCTGACCATCCATTTCATGAGCTATGTTTAGCTCTTGCACATTTTCACTTGTGCTCTGATCTTTTGAAGAGCTCAGCACATGCAACTTGGTAAAGGTCATGGAAATCTCATTTAATGTTATCTCCAATTTGTGGGTGAGGTTTTTTTTTCATTTGATAACAAAAGATTTTATTTCATTTTTTTAAAAAAATGAGAAAATATCTTGGGTTTCCTAACCTTGAAATGTCCTTTCCAATACATTTTTGATTATGAATATATTTATAAATTTTAGATTATATGACTTTTGCATTTTTCATGTTGATGGATTCCAATATGTGCATATGTCTGCCTGTGTGTGGACCTATATGTAGGTTATGAGCTGTTATTATGAAGTAGTGATATTGTTTTAGGTTACATGGATGCTAAAATGATAAGAACATCTATACCAAAGGCATTGGGCCTCAACAACTGGGTATGACTTTCCTCCCTGGAAGATATTAGATGATGTTAACAGACATTTTTGGTTGTCACACAGGACTTGAAATGCTCCTGAGCGTCTAACACACAGATGTCAAGCATGCTGCCAAATGCAATGAAAATGCATAGGATGGCCCTGTATAAACAACCCAAAATGCAATAGTGCCAGGGCTGAAGATCTCTGCTCCAGAAGCAGGAGACCTGGCATACAATTCATCCAACAAGGTTCACTGAGCATCCACATGTTACTCATGAAAAACAGAGCCCAAGCATGTATTGTTTTGCATTCATTTTATTTCCATATAGTAAGTGAATGTACCAGGCTAAGTCTCATTAGGAAACACTTGATGCACATAGAAAAGAGAAACCGAACCACTGTCTGCAAAGGACTAGATGTAGGGGAGGCATACACAGTAGAATGATTACCCGAGCTGAAGAAACTGATGTGCAGCCATCCCCACACTCAACAGAACTAAGGGATGAAGTAGACCAGTACTTGGAAGGAGATGAGGTCTCTGTGTCAGTTATCCACTTTGAGTGGTATGACCTTTTGTTGAGAAACAGAGCCTACTTTAACCTACCCCTGTGACAGTGCCAAGGCCAGAAGAAGCCAGGGGTTGTTGGCATTTTGCACACAGCTCAGCACCCTCCCTCTCTCAGAAGGCAGGAGGGAGAAAAGTGAAAAGTGGACCTTGGATGGGGAGTAAGGACAAACAAAGGTATCTTTATTAAATAACTCGTATTACACAGAAATTAGTAAGTTCCACAGGAAGACCTAAATCCAGGGCTCTCTGCTTACAGAGGTGTGAAGAATTCATGTGTCCTGGTGTGGCTGAGCACAGGGAAAGCTCAGTAAAGGATGTGGCATTTGAGAAGAGGCCTTGGGGAGTGAGTAGAGGAGTAACCCACACATCAGCCTCTTCTTATTTCAAAAAGTCACTGTTCTCACATAGAAGGCGTGAGGAAGGTGTAGTTCACACACCTCCCAGGACTTGCAGACCAACTCCCCTTCCCACAACTCCCTCCATCTCTGGCCTCAGAACATTCCCTTGGGAGGTGGTTTCTATCTAGAATACTCCCAAAGAAGAGAGAGTCAAGCAGCTCCTACTTTCTTCCACATTCTTAACTGTCTCTTGTTTTTTCATAGTACCACTCTGATCTCTCTCTTCAGCTCTTATCCATCCATGTGTCTGTGTAGGAATCTGTCATCTCTCTACTCACTCTCAACATCATCTATTCATTTTTCTGTTTATCATCCTCCCTCAATTCTTCCATGGGACTGTGACAGGGTCAGGAGTCTACAGGGAACACCCCTCCCCTTGAGTGGGAGGTATCTAGCTAGAGCTACAACCTAGGGGCTAAAACTGATTGATCAGATATGAACCAATCAGCTATCTCTCTGACTCACCTGGGGAAAACTTAAATTAACTTCCCTAGAGGAAGCCAACCTCTTGCCCACATGGCAATGGAGTAGAAGAACCTCTGATCCAGGCCTTGGGAAGGTAAGGCCTACCCCCAGCTAATGCCTGGGGTCCAGACAGGCTCCAGACTTCTTCCCTCATGAACCTCTCCTTCTCATGATGGGAGCTCACTATTATCTTTTCTTCTGCTGCTTATTTAGCTGAACAACTTAAGTTCTGTTAAACTCTCCACGTGTTCTCCCCACACCAGTGGCTGGAGAACTCTGTAACTCCTCATGTTCCCTTAAATAATAAAGTCTTCCACTATACCTTACTATCTTGTTGTCTATGATTTTAATTCTTTAACTTTATAGACAAGAACTCGGATACTCTTAAACTTGGGGTGCATTAAATTTTTACTGGGTGTTATCTAAATTCTAACCCTCCTCAACACCCCGTATCATAATCCGCATCAGGAGGACCGTAGTTAACAAAGGAAAGTTATAGTGGCAAATATTTAAAATGCTAAGCGTGACATAGCTTTACTATAGCCCCAGGGCAAAGCATGCGCAATGTGAACCACTGGGCTTCCTCAGTCCCTATTCCACCTAAGTCAGAGCCATTGCTCAGTGGGAAGCCTCTCCTTCTAGTCTCCCTCCTGTGGCTCTCTGCTCCTTGTAACAGGCTTCACTGCCTGCTTTCAGAGATAGATATTGTTAGAGTTAAATTAAAATTAGAATAAAAATTAAAAATCTCAAGGCAAGAGGGAGCTAATTATTAGTAAAAGAAAGTAAAAAAGTAAATCCAGAATAGTATGTTGGTATGCGCCTCGCCCACCTCCCCCTGCTCCTATAACCTTGCCTTTGTTTCCCTGTAATCTTGCATCTGTGGTTAAACACTGTAAATACTGAGAATGGCCTGGCCAGTAAATATTGAGAATGGCCTGGCCGATGGGCCACAGATATGGAAAGAATGTGCAGATGCTCTGGTTAATGGAAAAGCCTGTAAAGATTCCCCAAATTGTAATGTATGTTTGTTTTCTCTTTAAAGGCTCTGCTCAAACTGGGCTCTGGGCTCATTGGCTCTGTCTTGCTATGGACACGCACTGAGCCCTGGGCATTCCTGGTTACTTTTAAAAAACCCTTTGCGTGTTGCATAGGAGATTTGGTCAGAGTCTTCTTTTGAGTCGGGGGTCCGGGGTCCTAACAATATCAGCCCAGTTAGCATCACCCTCCCTCACAGCAGAACATTTACGCAGCTTGAGGTAATATCCCAAGGAGAGTTGATGGCTGGTTTGGGTCAAGTTCCATTGAACCTCTAGGTTTGAGGTGGAGGCTCCTCATCTACTCCCCTGAAGGTCTACATTTCAGAGAGATATACGACCCTCGTAGTCAATTTAATGCTCATGGGAGAGCAGAGGGATCTCTTTATGATTCTTCTCCAACCCCCCACACACACATCACCTATGGACCAATATTAATTATCAGAAATAGTGTAGTGTAAATCTTTAAAGTGGAAGAAAAGTGTTTTCCTGATGTCCCCATAGTTTTCAATGCCTCCATCTCTGTGTAATTAACACTTTATATGATGCACCTTTGAACAATGTAAGTGCTCCATCCTTTCTAACTGTAACCCCGAGGGCTTGTTGGAAATAAGAAATGGGCCCATTTTCCAGCTTCCTGCCTCTTAAGAACTGCTCTCATGACTATGCAAAGACCTAAGAGAGGCTTTGTAATTAACTTCTTGAAAGAGCTAGATTAAATTCTTAGCCAAGGGCCATTCTCTTTCCCGGAGTCTGAAGAGAAAGGCAGTTCTGTTTCCCTGGTAGTGCAGGATTTTACATTCAGAGGCAAGAGGAGGAGCGGAGGACTGAGACTCAAGGTGGACAGAATAAGCAGAGGCTAAAAACAATGGGATCATTTTAACCTTATCTAAAAAAAGGGGGGGGGACAAGTGTTTGAGTATATACAGGTATGAAGTAAAGGTGTTTAATCAATTGTTTTAAAATATTTTTGTATTCAAAAAACTATACACAGGAGATTTCAAAGACATGAATCCACAGGGAACAAAAGACAAAATAATTTTATTTGTTTTTTATTCAGTTTCTCCCATTACCTGGTTATGGTCACCTATGACCCACACTTGATAGTAAGAGTCCCTTAGTGACATCATCAGTGAATTCCAGAAACTTCGGCTCTCTTTTAACTATTGGATGAGCGTTACATCCTTTTTCTTGGATGTAGTATCATTTATTTTATTTTAACATTTTATTTATTTATTTACTTGAGAGAGAGTGAGAGAAATAGGCAGATGGAGAGAAAGAATGGGTGCACCAGGGCCTCCAACCACTGCAAACAAACTCCAGACACATGCGCCACCTTGTGTGTCCATCTGGGTATTGGGGAATTGAACTCTGGTCCTTCTGCTTTGCAGGCAAACACCGGAACCACTAAGCCATCTCTCCAGCCTGTATCATTTATTTTAAATTGCTAACTGTATAATTGTTTGATAGTCTTCCCCAGTATCCCTGGAGCTATTCCTACTCCAACAACTAGGAACACATTTAGTTAGGATAGTGGCCTGGAATCCAGAGGTGAAATATGCCATGCTGATGTCAGAAATCAAGGGAAGGAGAAGCTGGCACATGCCTCATGGACTTCTTTCTACCAGCTTTTGTTGTTTTTTCTAACAGTGAGTAGCCAGACGGTGCATCAAAGTTCTAAGACACTGCTGCAGTTACTTGGAGAATGCTGCTTGTTCCTGGTGGGTGTTTATGGATATTTCTGAGAGGGTGGTACTCCCTGGGTACATTGCTGTGGACTCACTTCTTGGTTTCAGTTTTCTTCCTATTTAAAAATATTTTATTTATTTATTTTCAAACAGAGAGAGAGAGAGAGAATGGATGCATCAGTACCTCCTCCAGCCACTGCAATCAAACTTCAGATGCATGTGCCACTTTTTAAAAATATTTATTTGTTAATTTGCAAGCAGAGAGAGACAGAGGGAAGGACACACAGAGAGAGAATGTGTAAGAGAGAGAGAGATAGAGAGAGGGGATGCATCAGGACCTCCTCCTACCACTGCAACCAAACTCCAGATGCATGTGCCACTTTTTAAAAATATTTATTTATTTATTTGTTAATTTGCAAGCAGAGAGAGACAGAGGGAGGGACACACAGAGAGAGAATGTGTAAGAGAGATAGATAGATAGAGAGAGAGAGAGAGAGTATTTTTCCTTTTTATAAGACAAATAAAGATTTTTAGTGATTATGTCCTGCCTCTGGGTGCTCCTGATGCTGCTGGGCCAGCATCCCCATGGACTGGAGGGACATCAAGTTCCTCAGAATGATTACCTCCATTCCTTCTCAGGAAGCTCATTCACCACTGCCCCTAGAAATGATGAGGGGTTCTAGTTCCCACTGAGATACAATAGTGCCCCCCTGTTAAGAGTTTTGCCTTCAGTGGCTTCAGTTACCTGCAGTCACCCAGTGCCTGAAAATTTTAGATGAAATGTTCCCAGATCAACAATTCATTAAATTTAAATTTTTCACTATTTGGGACAGTGTAAAGGTATTTGCACTATTCTGAAATGGGGATGTGATTCACTACTTTTTTCAGTGTATCCACACAGTATATAGTACCCGCCCATTAGTCCCCTAGTCATGGCCCGGCAAGCAGTATGTGTGGGTTCCAACAACTCTTACTTTGCTTGGTAGTGACAAAGAATAAGAGTAATGACATTGGAATTGACTATGCCAAAAAGAAGGCATAAAGTGTTTCCTCTATATAAAAGGTGAAAATTCCCAATGAGTTTTAAAAAAGTTAAACGTGTCTACCCATGAAATTGAGAAAAAAAAAGCAAAGGAAGTTCATGGTAGTTGTGTTATCACCCCTTAAACTCATCCAGGGTCGGTGCTGAGCTAAGACGGGAAATACAATCATTACAATCTAGTAAGTAGGATCTATGCTCTTGGACACCCACCAGAGGTCTTCACATGTAAACCTGCAGATATGGTGGCCGTATACCCCCTAGTTCAGTCAGAACTTTTCTCTTCTACCCTATTGGTTTGACCTGAAAACCAGATATGAGCCAAGTCCCCCCTTGGGTGAGAGAGAGGCATTTGAGACATTTTTCATTTTACAGTTACCACTCTTAGGTGGCTCCTTCCCTCTCTGCTGGGGAGAAAAAGAAAAGCTCAGCTTCTCATGAACATGACATTCCTCCAAATGCCACCTCCTCTCCCTCTCAGCCTTTCTTTTCTCCTGCAGCAGTGCGTGGGGGGGGGGTGTGCTAGCTTTACTGAGTGACATCATTTCCCAACCCGAAGGATGAGATCTGACATAGAGCCAGTGATCATTTCCATCATCAGGTATTGTGATGGCTCCTCTCATTGTCAACTTGTGAACCACTGCGTTGTCTGTGAAGACCTTTCCAGAGACAGATCAGGAGGACTTTCAAATTTCAAATTCATTATTGGCAGCTATTGTTTGGTTGAAAAAAGTCAACCACTGGGGGGATGACCTTGGGGGTTATACCTTGCCCTGATACTTGCTGTTGCTGCTGTCTTCATCCTTGTTGACACGAAAACTACTTGACCTGCCATGCCCTCACCATGGTGAACTTGACACCTCTGAAATCATCCACAAAATAATTCCTCATTCCCTTAAATTGGTTTTTTTTCAATTATTTTGTCACAGCAATGAGAGAGGTAACGAACACAAACTTTTCTTTGTTTTAATTGTGGACCTAAGTAGTTGACATAGATTGAAAGTCTGTGTCCTTCATGTTCATCTGTGGAAACTCTAACTCCTAATGAGCTGATGGTACGAGATGGGCCAGAGGAAAAGAAGATTAAGGGAGACTCCTCAACTTCCTTGTAGCCTAAGAATGGTTCAGTAAAGTCTTGGGATGTCTTTGAGTTGAAGTTGTCCCTGCTGGGAGAAGGTCTCTTTTTTTGTGTGTATCCTTACTGCACTTGGCTCTGAGCCAAGATTAGCCCTAAAGGGGCTGTTCTTTTTAAAAATATTTTATTTATTCATTTTCAAGCAGAGAGATACAGGCAGAGAGAGAGAGAGAGAGAGAGAGAGAGAGAGAGAGCACCAGGGCCACCACCCTGTGGGTCCGGAGTACGTGGGTACTGGGGAACTGAACCCAGGGCCCTAGGCACTTGAGGCAAGTGCCCTAACTGCTAAGCCATCTCCAATCCAAGGGGCTGTTCTTAAGTAAACAGGGTCTCACAGCAGCAATAGCTGGCTTGGACAGTGTTCTGTCTTGCAGCTGGGGGACAGTGCTCCACATTCTCATGGCCCTCATAATACCTAATCCAAATGCTTTTTATTAATTAATTTGGAATTCCTTTTCAGGAAGTATTACAGGATAGTATAGAAGTAACAAAAGAATAGAAAAAAAGAGTTTAATGTCTTTCAAAAATGATTCTTTATTCTGGACCAAAAATAGCATATCTGACCTGACCACCTATCTGCAAAACTGATCAGCATTCACTCTGTGTGGGTTTGGCTGTTTAAGAAAAAGGAATCTGCACATAGAAGATGAAAGTTGTTACTCTTAATAGTATTTCTAGGAATAGTCTATAGGGCCTGAAGGCAGTTTTAAGAAGCAAGTCAATAGATAATTCTAAAGAGCAGGAACCTCGTAGGAAAAAATTGTACAGCTTTCACAGTGATTTCATTCTCAGTAGCCATAAAATTTCAAGATTGATATTAAGAAATAAAATTAGCTCCAGCTTCCACCTCTATTTCTCTGTACGGTACAAGCATGTGGGTAGGTGTGAACATTATTCACTATGAAGCTGATAAGGAGGTATCTCGTTTTAATAAATTGTATCTCATTTTATATTTGTACATTTATATTGCTTTTATCAAGAACACCTCCTTGATGTTATACCCATCGGGATCACAAAATCCTCCTCCTCCACAAGTCTGTGTGGCTGTGTTTGCTCACCCCAGTGGGTTTTTGTTTCCATGGCTTCCCCTCTCCCATCTTCAGACTTAGGTACATATGGTTCTCCATATGGGTAATGCTTTCCTGCACTTGCGGATTTAAATGTCTTTGGATTGTTGAATATAAAGAAGTTAAAGGGCATAACTGTAGGGGGGAATAAGCCTGGGTAGACAAGTTCTGAAACAGGAGGAAGGATAGAAAATGGACAATTTCCTGCCCTCCTGGGGAAGTTTCTCTGTAGCCAAGATTTGGGTGAAAAGAAGTTTATTCCAACCACTAGAGGGCATTAGTGTGCAAACAATCGCTGGATCTGACAGGGTGCACAGCTAACTCCAGGGAGCAGATGTAGGAAAGGGACATTCCTACAGCCTCCAAGTCCCTTTTTCTTATCCAAACACATCCTCTTCCCACAGAATGCTTCTTCTAAGCCTACAAAACCCCCTGGCATTTCCTGCCATTATCATACTCCCCAATGAGGCTGTCCACATTCCTTCTCCAAAATATTTGCTATTGAGACCATCATTTCTGTAAATGAAGGACCTTCAGGTCCTTGGAACCATAGGCCAGGGACACATAGATACCTTGGGATGAACAACTTAACTGACTCATCAGGCCTGGATTCAAGACTCTGGGGGTGTCATTTGCTGTTCTATCATAAGAAAATTGCTTTATCTCTCTGAATTTAAGCATCTTTATCTGGATAATGGGAGGTTTATCTAAGTTCTGTGTGTCTATAAGAAAAGAAATGGATCTCACTAAAGACCCTCACTTAAAGGTAAAAATCTAGTTCTTTCTAGTCATTACTATGGAAGTAATGAGGAATGGTTAAAAGTTTACATTTTAATATTCTAAAATGCAAATAATGTTCATAAACTCCTAGGAATAAAACTCCAAATTAATTCTTTGGCCTTCCAGTTTAGTGCATAAGGAGCTTGGGAGCCATTTCTCCCATTCATACAATGTGAACAAAGCAGACCAAAGTAAAAGTCAACTTCTTAGATAATCAGAAATGTGCAGGCCTCCAGGTGGGAGAGACCTCCTGGAAGCAAAGTCCACAGGCAGAAAACCCAGAGAGAGAGAGAGAGAGAGAGAGAGAGAGAGAGAGAGAGAGAGAGAGAGAGAGAGCGCCTTTCTACCCAATACACTGTGTCTGGCTTATAATATAAACATTGTCATTTTATGAAAGGCTAAGGGTATAGCTCAGTGGTAGAGTTTTTTGTCTAGTATGTGAAATTAAAGCTTCCAGCATGAGAGAAAGGAAAAAAAGAAAAAGAAAAATTTTAAGTTACTAAAAACAAACAAACAAAAAAAACCCACCATTTAAAGAGGCCGAGCCTTGATTACATATGGCAGAGGTTGGAATTCGACTGAGAATTTCCAACAACAAAGTTTAACATACTAAGGGCTCTCATGGAAAATCTGAGAGCCAGCAAGAGCTGATGGATAGTAAAAGCAGAGGAATGGTGACTCCAGGAGAGAATTAAAAGTAAAAGCCATAAGTTAAATTAAAAAAGCAACCACCATAATAGAAATGAGGAACTCAAAGAGGAAAGGATGAGTAAGTTTGAAGAAATGTCACCAGGAGCTTCAATGCAAAGAGAAAAACTCATAGCACATCCAGGCACCATGTCAGGGATAGAGATGGAACGAATGCATAATTGAAAACCAAACCAAATTAAGGACCTTCACTTCCACGTAGCTTTTCATGGACTTCTTAGTTACAACAGCCTTGGCGGGCAAAGCGCTACAGTGACCTAAAAATCCATGTTTGTGCTTGCACATTATCAAACCCAATTCAACCATCTCTATTTCAAAAATGAAAGATTTTTCAAGGGTCAGGTGAGACTCGAAGGGTACAGAGGGTTCACCTCACAGGCCTCGTTTCCTTGGGGTTGACTCACCTCTATCATCTCAAGTTCTTTATCAGAGTCTCCCACGAGGCTATAGGAAGAACTGGGCTGCAGCAAAGAGATCTCAGAGCAGGTAGGTTTTCGTCTCAGTGTCAACGGGGAGGTCTTATTCTACCTGGAGTGGAACTTTACTTTGAGCCATACTGTGGATGAGTTAGGAGTGTCGCATGAAGAGAATTTCCTCCTGTCCTTACAAGGCCAGTCTTGAGGACTCTTAACTATACTCGTTTCCCTGTTTTCATCCCATTCTTCACTAAACACTGTATGAGAAGTGTTCTAACCATTGTGAAGAGCCTGCCTTAGTCCACTCTCTTTCCCACTCCACCATGTTCCGTTCCACCTGCTTCGTGGCATCTCAGGCAGGAGCCTGCTTCACAGAGACACTCAAGGATGATGGTGACCTGATGGAAGCATCCGCCACATGTTTTGACCCTTTGCTGTTATAGCAGGTGTAGAGGGGCTTTAATGAAAATATTCGACTGCAAAGGCAGTCCCCCCCCCCCAATCCAGGCCTCTTCTGGGAACAAGGAACTAAAACTGTCTCATCTCTGATAAATGTAGGATGGAGGGATAGAAGGGTGCTGTCCAGGTGCTTGCGCTAAAGATAAGATGTTTGCCAAAGACTAAATCACCGGAATGTAATGGAAACTCCATTCTGGTGGAGATTAGGCTCCTGGAATGTAAACGTGACCTCCGGGATGCAGCCAGAAGGTCTCAGCCAAAGAATGCCATTAGACAGGTAATAAGTGACCAGTCAGGATGTATAAGTTTATGACTCAAAATTCACAAGGGAAGCAATTGGGAACCAATCACTTTAGAGCACCCCAACCCCCATAACCTGGCCAATCACCTGGGCAGAATGTGTTCCTGCCACTAGCTACACAAATCATTTTTAAAGAATACTTTATGAATTTCCCTCCGTGTGCTGTGATTTGCTATGATTGCTGGCTCAAACTGTATATATGCTGGAAAAAACCTGCAGCCAGGGCCCATGACTCCCGCTACACCGGGCAGATCATGTACCTCAGCTGAAAATAAACCTCGCTGTGTGACTTGCATTAGCGCGTGTGTCCTCTGTCCTTCTGAGGGGTGGTCGGCCTCAGACCACAACACAGGTTCCTGCAGCACAAAGCTGTTCCTCTTGTTTTGCCTCTACACATTCTTCTAGATGTATGTGGCACTTTGTGCATCTGGCTTTACATGGGTTCTAGGGAATCAAACCCTGGCCAGCAGGCTTTGTAAAGAAGCTACTTTAACCTCTGATCCATCTCTTCAGCTCCATGCTTGTGCCACACACATCTAGAGTTCAATTGTAGTGGCAGGAGGCCCTAGTGTGCCCATTCTCTCCCTGTGTTGTGTGTGTGTGTCAAATATACATAAGTGTGTGTGCACGTGCACACGTGCACACACAGGCACCCTTTTAGATACAGGTTTAGTATCTGTGAAGTCAATCAACTGAAAATTAAAAATACTTGAAAAAATACTTTTGTATTGAACATGAACACACCATTTTCTGGTCATTATTCAATAAACACCACAACAACTATATCCACAGCAACTACACTGGATTCTGTGCCACAGGGGGTCTAGATATAAAGTATACAGGAGGATGTATGCAGGTTCCATGGAAATATTAGGACATTTTATGTAGAGATTTGAGTATCATGAATATGGAAATTGGGTGGAAACTAGGCACTAGTCTTTCATGAAACCAAAATATGACTAAATACATTGTTAAAAGGGAAAATGTGAAGAGAAAGTTGTGAAGGGAAAATAAAAAGGAAAGGGCAGGTGAGAAAACCAGAAAAGGAATAAGTCCAATTATTGTTTCAAAGTTGCAAATTGGATTAGTATTTCAACTTGGATTCTGACAAGGAATATAGCATAAGAAATTCTTTCTTAAAAGGCATTTTTGAAGAACCTTAGAAATAAAAATCAGTAGAACTAAAATAGAGTATGTCACTCAAAATGCTAAATACACTTATCAAAAGTCAAAAATCAAGGAAAATATAAAAAGATGCAAAGCACAGAAAAAGATAACAGAAGAAAGATCAAACAGTGGTTTTATCAATAAAAGCAAACAGATCAAGGTTCCGTATGAAAAGACGGAATTTCAAATTAGGTCTCACCCTAAACCCATATACATTCGATTTACAATTTGCATGAAAAGATCTCAGCAGATTAAGATAAAAGTATAGGCTAGGACATAACTGAAATAGTCACAGAGGAAAAATATAAAACATAGAGCTTATATTAATAAACCACAACATAAAATCCAACGTTAAAGACACAAGAGAACACAACAGGCTATTCTTTTTACATTTAATTCTAACTTTAATAAACAAACAGGCAGTCTAATTTTTAAATAAATTCTAAGAAAACCGCTATGAACTGAATACTATATGTTCCCATATTCATGTGGAAGCCCTAATTCCAATGTTATGAATGGAGAAGAAGCCATTCAGAGGTAATTCTGTTTAGATCGAAGGATGAACACTGGACTTCCATAATGGTATTATTTGGGGGTCCAGGAATCCCCCATACTTGTGTACCCCAATATTGAGTCCTGTTTTTAACAAAGCATTAATAAAAGGACTGAAGAATGATACATTATGAATTATTGAATTTATTTAGGGAGAAATCATAATTTGTGAGGTTTATTTGGGGGAAATTGATACCTAGGAAAAGGCTGGGGCAGTTCCACACACGTGGGAAAGCAAACATAGAAGCCCTCTTTAAATAGACCAGAAAGGATTAAGAAATACCGAAGGACTCAGAGGTCAAAGATAAATTTTACCCATAATCAAAGTGAGAAGGTACCCCCAAAGCATGACACAGATAGAAGCCAAGGTAAGTATTCCCCCCACTTCCCAGCCAGGCAGGGGGGTCCCAGCCAGGCTAGTCTCAGCTAGGCTGGGAAGGAGGGACAGACTCCTGTGGATATTCAGAGCCACATCACAGGACAAAAGGAAGAGAAGAGAGGTTGGGCTATGTGGGTAACCTCCGTCACATGGATCAGACATCCAACTAGGGTGAGCCCAGTTATCAGGCGCAGGTGTGCAAGCAGATTGGTTCAGACTCAAGGGGCCCGACCCAGGTGGAGTCAAGATCTGATTGGGGGGCTGGAGAGATGGCTCAGCGGTGAAGGCACTTGCCACCAGCGTGAAAAATGAATAAATAAAAAAGATCTGATTGGGTCATGGACTCAGAGGGCATGCAGAAGAAGCAGCGGGAAGTTCCTGCTTGGCGCGTCACTGGCAGCCATCCTGGAGAGACAGATCAGACAGAAGTTTCAGTTTTGTCAAGATGTACAGAATGGTGTTTCCTTGTGCCCTCTTTGGGCTTCTGTCCCTAACTAACTAACTGCCTGAAAGAAGCTAAATTTCTACTATTTCCCCTTCAGTATTAATTAGCCTTTTTAAGAAGGAAAGACCAGTCATGGTGGCACGTATCTTTAATCCCAACACTCATCACAGAGAGTTTGAAGCCACTTGACACTACATAGTGAATTCTGGGTCAGCCTGGGCTAGAGCTAGACTCTACCTTGAAAAACTAAACAGAACAGAAAAAAAAAGAAAAGAAAAGAAAGAAAGAAAGAAAGAAAGAAAGAACGAAAGAAAGAAAGAAAGAAAGAAAGAAAGAAAGAAAGAAAAAGACCAGAGCCACCCCTGCACACTATATAAGAATTACAGGATGAAAGAATCCCTGGTTTGCAAACAAGGCTCAGCAGACATCCACTCTGCTGGGACCCTGGCCTGGCACTTCCCAGCTTTTACAAGTATCAGAAAAATAAGTGTGTTTAAGGTAGTTATGCCACTCCATTCAAAGACCTAATAAAATATATTCTCTTGACATTCATCCTCAAACAGTATCCTGATGGCAACATTTTCCAATTCTTTTAGCAATTTCCTGTTCCATGTTCAAAGTTACATATGTAAACTGGCACTCTGTGTGTGTGTGTTCACACGCGTGTGTGAGTAGCATATTATGTAGGGTGCATGCATGTGTGGGTGGGTGGCAATACCCTTCATTCCCAATTTATCTTTACGAATTCTCTTTTAAAAAATTCATTATCCAAATTAGCACATACTTAAAAAAAGAAAAATATGCTGTGCAAAATATATATTTTTCAATCTTTTAAAAAATCCCTACCCATTAATTTAAAGATTTCTCAGCATTCCTCAGACATCTGAAGCTTATTGCTTTCTATTGCTCTTCTGAAACTTTTCTGATCACTGACCCTTGGTGAGCCTCTTTCTAGTCCTGCCTTGCATGTTTTTAGAATCTGTTATTGGTCAGGGTTCCTCAGAAAAGCAAAATGAATAAGAAACAGAGAGGTGCATGGGAGGAGGCTTGGAGAACTGACTAGCTTGCTTCCGGAGGCCAGGGAGCCTCACCATAGACTGAGTGCAAGCTGGAGGGCGGGCATCGGTGTCATTAGGTCTGGATGTGAAGACCCGAGAGCCAAGAGCATCAGTGCTTGAGGGCAGGACAAGACCTCCCCAATACACCTCTTCAAGGTCCCATTGCATCCCAGTAGACCCAAACTGGTAACCAAGCCACACACAGATCAGATCCAAACTTCAGCCTGGTCTCTTCCAGAGCAGTAGAGCTAACAGTGAAGACTATTTATAACAGGATCCTTACACCAAAGGACCTGAAACCGTGACATTGTGTGTATTGATAGAGACATTCTAACATGCACAGTGCTTGGACATTGGATAAATACTCACACTGAAACCTTTTATTTTTCAACTATGGGAACATTCATTTTAAACGTTCTACTGCATTTTCTTAATTTGTTCTTTTTATCACTAGGATAAGCTTAAGAGGATTCTGCCCTCACTTACCATTGTGTTATAATTTTTTGTTGTCATTTCATTTCTGTGATACAAGGGCCCACATGTGCTAGCCAAGCACTCTACCTCTGAGCTATCTCTCAGCCCTCATTTTGTTATAATTTCTTGAAGATATTTAACTATGGTCTTTTTCTGAACTTTATGGTTAATTTTGAACTTTCTTGCTATCTGACTATTCCCTTTTTGCAAGAATTGTCCTATGCTTTATCAGACACACTGGGCTTTATTATTTGAGGCCATTACCGACAGGATCTGTAAAACTGCATTGCTCTTATTTTTGCTGGATTTCTTTTTGTTTGGTTTTGGTCTCCATCTCAGAAGCTTTCTTAGAGACATGGTTCCGGTTCTCAGGTCTTATAAGTTCATTCACGTTAAAGAATAAAGCAAAAAGGATGAACTGAAAGTTGGTTGACTAGGTGGATTTCCTTGTATGATACAACTGTATCCAGCTAGCTTTCCTTTTGGGAATTCAAATGTCAGGTTTTGTAGGCTTCTTCAGTGTGCTTGGAGGGCTACATTTTCCATTCTCACAAGAGGTTCCTCTTATTCAATATGTAGACTTTTGCCTAATTTCTCTGTCTTCAGTATTACTTCTCTTACTGACCCTAACTTGTCCCTTAATTTTAGTTTAAAAGCATTATTTCAATATTTTATAATGTTTCTTTCTTGCTTTATATTTGCAGTCACTGCCTGGGGTAGCAATGGGTACTGGATCTCATTGTTTCTTCTATGAGCTTCTAAAGATCTGTCTGCTTATCACAGTGTATGTACCTCACCTCTTACTTTGGTATGTGATATGTCGGATTCCAAAATTTTCCAAACTCAGGTGGGCACCAGATCTATTTTTATCAATCCCCCTCCTGCAAATGAGTTTGAACTTCCAGTACTAATTCAGTTAACTTCCATATGTTCTCCTTTCTCTCACTACTGCTGAGGGTTCTTCTAGAAGTGTCTTGCCCTCCTTCTCTCTCACTACTGTTGAGGGTTCCAGAAGTGCCTTCCCCTCCTCTCTCACTATAGTTGAGGATTCTAGCAGGGTCTTCCCCTCCCTTCTCTCTCACTACTGTTGAGGGTTCCAGAAGTGTGTTCTCTTCCTTTTTTTCTCTCATTACTGTTAAGGGTCCAGTAGTGTCTTCCCCTCCTTCTCTCTCACTACTATTTAGGGTTCTAGAAGTGTCTTCCCCTCCTTTCTCACTACTGCTGAGGGTTCTAGAAGGGTCTTCCCCTCCTTTCTCACTACTGCTGAGGGTTCTAGAAGGGTCTTCCCCTCCTTCTCTCTCACTACTGTTGAGGGTTCTAGAAGCGCATTCCTCTCCCTTCTCTCTCACTACTTTTAAAGGTTATAGAAGTGTGTGACCTCCCCTCCCTCTCACTTGTTATGTTTTTGTAGACGTTTTCCCTTGACTCTCACTCATTATATTGTAGAAATGTTCTCATTTCATCAGAGATGGAATTCAGAATCCAGTTTCCCGTTGTTGTTTTGAAATTATTTTGAGAAGAGAGAAGCCAAAACATATTTTGTCTGTGATTTTTAAAACGGGAAGTCTCATTTTGTTTTGATAAAAGTTATAATTTGTGGTGAATATTAGCTGCATAAACTTTTATCCAGAGAATAATGTTGCATCAAAATATACAAAAACAAATAGTCGATATTCATAGAGTAATTGACAGAATTAGAATGTTACTGGCAAACCTACTATATCTCTTAAAGTCTTTGGCAGAGGAATAGGAAAAAAATAAGGTTGAAGTTCTGAATAGCATAATTAATCAGTTTGATTTAAAAGACATGTTTCAAACTGTACTTTGCAGAAAATAAAAAGGAAAAAGTGTACAAAGCCCAGTAATAGATCCAAGAACATATGAGGATGTTTGTCATGAGGAAGCTGGCATTTCAAATCCATAGTTAAAAGGTAGATTATTCAACAAATAGTGTTGGGGAAACTGGCAAGTGAAACCAGTCATTTCCATCTTTACTTATTTCTTCCAGTGCTTGGCATAGAATTGGACCACCAGGGCTTTTCCTAAATACCCTACTTGTGGGCTCTTCCCTGCTACCATAGACTTTCTAAGAAGCCCAAATGACAATCAGTTAAACCACTTGGCTTTGTTTGATGATTTTTATGGCTACAATGGTTCTAAAGCCAAGAAGACTTCATGGCACATCCTTCTTTGAGTTGAGTTTACTGACTTTACTAGAGTTGATTCCATGTGGTAACATGAAGAAGGTCCTAGATTCTTTTACCTGTGGGTTGAGAAAGGAAAATCAATCTATTGGAAAAGATAACTGTCTAATATGTCTAAAGTCCTCTAATGTTGTTGGAGGATTTCCATGGGGTTCCTCCTCCATCACCTTTTCATCACTTTGGAATGTTCTCAGCTCTGCAAAAACCTTCTAAGTACTCTCAGTCCTTTTTGTATTTCATGTCCTTCTTGTACAGGTGTTTGTTCAAAATATTTAACTGCTATATCATTGTAGTATTAGCATCAACCAATGAAACTGATATGGTACCCACCAGTGAAGAAATGAAGACCAGTACAGACTTTCTCTAGTGGGTTAATATCAGTCCTCCTTCTAGTGAAGAGGATCTCCCTACAATTCTGTCAATGGATGACTGAAAAGGACATGAAGACCCATCCTTCCCGAAGGAGCTACAGGCAGTGATGGCTGGGAGAGTGGGAGCCATTTTCTACAGTGGTAATTCCACTGGCATGAGCCACATGCTCTGAGAAATCATCTTCCCCCTGTGCTCATGTAGGCAACCTTATTTAAACTCAGTGGGCTACACCCATGCACAAGAATTAAAGGAGAGCCATCCAAATAGAAGAGAAACTGGAAGGGAAGAAAAAGGGGTTCAGCAGAAGAGGGATGGGAAGAGGGTCGAGAGAAGGTAATGGGGAGAGGGTTATGATGAAAATACCTCATATACATGTATAAAGCTGTCAAATGAAATAAATTCTTTGCCTTTGGCATCCGTGTCCAAGTTATATTAACATGTCACACGGTCTCATCATCCTTCTTGGTGTCCCTCCTGCTGTCTTCCCTTTGGGCTTTCATGACTGCACACACAGACACCAGAACAGCCCTTTGAAAATGTTTTGCTTCCCCATCACCTGTCCACTGGCTTCCCTTGATCCAACAGCACCCCATGGTTCTCAAAGCCTGTGGAATTTCTACTTTGACTTCTTCTTTGATCGTGGTCCCCGCCATTCCTGCTCTTGACACTGAGATACATTGGCCTCTTTTCTCCTTAAGTAGGTATGACACTTCTGCTCCTTTTCCTAGCATGCATATTTATTTATATTTATAAATATATTTATATATTTATTTTTATTTATATCTATAATATATTTATATTATTTATATACATAAATATTGCACAGCATTCCTCTACTTCCACCAAGCTACTATACTAATTTCATTTTTCAAACAAGCTTTTCCTGAGCATCTTCCTTCCTGGTGGCCCTCCTGCTGCCTCCCACACCCCACTAAAGACCTCTTCTTTACCACAGCTGGTGAGAGCTGACTGAACATTTTGTCTACTTTCCAGTCCTGTGTCATGACATCACAGGTGTTGTCTCACTGTTTTCTTCTTTACCCCTGGAACCTAGGCAGGTGTTTCAATCAAGAAAGTTTTATGTTTACCTCTTTGCTAGATTTTAGATTGAGGATCACATGCCATTACTACCATGAACTAGTACTGGCAATTGATGACTATTTTAAAGAGTATTTCTTTCTCTCTGACTACATATTCAATAATAATCAAATCAAATCAAATGTCAACTTAAAGCAGTGTCCTGATGTTGCGATCTCCTTTTCTGTACTCTGCAAATGTCCTGGAACACATCGCTGTAGCCTTCCCACCTTGCTTAAAGCCACCCGTAGGACTTCCCTGGTTTCCAGATCTTTCCCTTGGTAGCTGATTTCAGACATAACATCTGTGCCCGGAAGGGAGAAATGGGGAGCTCCCAGGAGGCTTGCTAAATCAAGAGACCGGCTTCATTATCATGCATCCCAGTAAATCCTAGGCATGACTTAGGCAGCTTCTTTAACGATGATTAAAAGGAAGAAAGAAACTAATGAGGAGATCACAGACTTCATTTGTAGCACACATTTCAGGCAGTTTTCTTCTAAGATCTTTTCAAGGAAACCTGGGTGCATGGTGGGGGCATGGGGAGGACTAGAGATGAATCTCTATATCATGGTACCCATAGTCAGAAAATGCAAGAGGCCGTAGATCTTCAAGAAGAGTGTGGGCTATGCAGTTAAGCCAAAAGATTGACTGATGTGTGATGTGAGAGGAAGAAGGAGAGAAAGAAAAGGGGAAGAGAGAGAATATGAGAATGTTGGCTAGACAGAAAGCAGAAGCTGGAGAATGATGATGCTGAGGGTATGCAGTGATCAGTTAGTGGGGAACTCTAAGAATTTTAGCCAGTTCCTGAGGGCAATTGAACATTTGCAGGTTTTAACAAAGGTCGTATTTTATGAGATTTCCGTTTTGGAAGGATCTTTCCAGCTGCAGCATAGAGAAGGACATTAGGGACGTGTCAGATACACAGACCAGTGGGGAGAGCTAACGCACAGTTTCTTCCCAAGTCCATTCTCTACAGACAAAATGACCTTTGCCTTCTTGGGTTCTGACCTTATGGGAAGGATGATGTGGCCCCTCTCCAGAGAGACAGGACCTGTCAAGAGAGCTTTCCAGTTTGCAAAGGGAAGTCGAGATTCATAAGCCCACTGAAAACATTTCGTTGTCTCATCAGCTTTCCTCCACCACAAGCACAAGGAGAGGAACATGCCAAGAGAACCCTGTGTAACTGCCAAGCAGGGCAGTGGAACAATCTGGAGTGTTAGCTGAAGCTGAAGAAGATAGGTTACCACGGATGTCAGAACCCTGGCTACAGCTCCACTCCAGCTCTGCCCTAGAAACACATGTCAGCTTGTTCTCCATTGCCTGGCCAAGACCTTCTCCTAGTCCTCTCTGGGCCATGTTTGCCTGAGGAGCCATCTTTCCTGGCATATGTCTGCTGGAATACTTTGTCTCAAGCCCACACATTGGAGACTACAGAGGGTGTTTTTTTTTTTTCCTTTTAAAAGCAGCCCTGTGTAATGATTCTCCATCTGGCCAAGATCCCGTCCCCAAACCTCTACCAGCTTCAATCTCAACCATCCCTTTGTCCCTTATCTTTTGTTACCTCAAAGCTTTGTTTTTAGATTGTTTCTGCTTGGGATTGGCTGGTGAGAATGTGAGCAGATTTGAAAATAGAGAAACCTAGTGGTCAGGATATACCTTCCTTTCACTCTTTCAGCTTTGCTCCCCCCCCACACCACCGTGAGAGCTGCTCCCACAAGTGACCCCTATTCACTGCTCCAATTCGCATGGGTCTCCACGAACATTCTTTTCTCCTTGTACTGATTGCACTAGAGAAGGCAATTAGGTTACCACTGTGGCTAGACTCCAGGTAACATTCCTTATTAGTCCCCTGAACCCAACCTACCCTTGACAGTTAGTTGTCTCTTCACATACTTCTCTTTGTTGAAGCAACTGTTTCCTGCTAGGACTTTGAAGAAAAGAGGCATAATTCCAATAAATTAGTTGTGTCTCCTATGATGTTGAACTTCAGAGACATACAACCATGGGACAGCACGATCAACCAATGTCGTAGTCAGCCACATGCCGCTGGGATGAATCTCCAAACCACGCACGATTATGGGGAGGAAAATATTTATTGAACAGATCCAGGGGAAGACGTTAAGGAAAGGCTGGCTCCTTTCACAGAAGCAAGCAGAGACAGAGACAGAAGCCCAGCACCAGCACCAAGCAAGCACACTGTAACACACAGTGATTCACAAAATGCAGATCTCCAGACCAGGGTTCTGGCTCTTCTTTTGCATATCTATCCTTACTATTTTACATCCAAATTAGAAAGGGTCAGTCCCCAGGAGGCTAGGCCAAAGTGGCACTTCCTCCAGCCAGAAGCCTGGAGACAATAATTTTAATAAATCCTTAAATCTTTTGGGGGACATTATTCAAACTACCACAACCAAGTAGGGACTCGTACTTTCTTGTTCTATTCCTTTAAAGATCCATGAGCACACATGTGAGTACACGGAAGCTTGGCACCTTTTCTGAGATTCATGGAAATGGTCTTGGTGTCTGCGCAATCTCAAGTGGTCTTCAGTGCCATCTTAAGTCATGTCTTTTTCTAAAATATAATTTTCTTTCTACTATGTGTTCCAGAGTTTAATGACCATGGCCATAATGCAATCCTGCCTTATTCCATGGTGAGAACACAAGAGGCCACCCCTAGAGCTGAACTATGCACACAGGTCTCCCATGTGTGATCCGAATCACAAGTGGACATACTCCTGCCTGAGCGAATGGGTAAACTCCCTGTTTTACTCCTGTGTGAACAGGAAACACACATAGCCAATTTATTGTTTATCACAATCAATGTAATGAACTCCACATTTTAGGAATTGTACCTATTTTGCAGATTCATCAGAAGGGATTACATTCCATAAAGTGCAACCTTCTACTCTGGGGGAGACATGCAGGCACTTTCTACCTGATAGCCGTTGGGTCCACACACCATTTACCCCAGTCATAAAGCAGGAAGCTCTGAAGACACAAACACAACAAAACTTTCTCTTTTCCACAACCCACCCTTTCCAGGACACATATTTCTTGGGTGAAAGCCAATTTCTTGGGTAAGAAGCCCACGAGGAAGGCTGATGATGTTTGGAATAATAAGAGATGCTTTTCTTCCAGGTTGATAATGTCCTTATCTGCCGAGCATCTTTCTTTGCTTCTTTCTTTGATGAGTGTTCGGTACCCTATGTGAAAGAACATCTTCAAGCTACTTTAAAGGGCATGTTTAAAACTTAATCACCACTGGGGTCTTTAATGGTACTGCTTATGTTCAGAATCCTGCAGCATTCTGTGTGTGTGTGTGTGTGTGTGTGTGTGTGTGTGTGCATGTCTCGTACATACGCATGTGTGTGCAGCTGTGCATGCCCTGTGCACATATAAGTGAAGGCTAAAGTAGAATGTTGAGCATCCTTCACTATCATTCTTCTCTCAGTAAATGTGCAAGTGTCATTTTATTGTCTGGCTGACCACTGAGCCCCTGACTCAGGACTGAGGTTACAGGTGTCCGTGACCACACTGGCTTTTTACCTGGGCACTGGGGTTCTATTCAGGACCTCATGCTTGTGCAGCCAGTGTTCTTACCCACTGAACCCTGTAGCATCCCGTTATGATCACACTGTATGACTTCATGAAGCCTCGCCTTTTGTCCACAGACTGTGATTAGCTGCTGTGGAGGGTTGAATATGCAATGTCCTCCACAGGCTCCTGCATTGAGTCTCTGGTGTGTTCGATCCACAGGTGATGTTATTTTGGGAGTTTCTGGAAACTTTAGGAGATGGGACCTAGTTGGAAATAATAGGTCACTGCAGGCATGCTTTTGAATACTATTCTAGTCCCTTCTTGCTCTGAGCTTTCTGCCCATCATGGGATGAACAGCTTTCTCCTTCACCAACTCACCCTGCCATTGTCTCTTCCCAAGGGTATGAGGCCAAGTCAATATGGACCAAATTCACTGAGAAAGTGAGACAAAATGTCTTTCCTTCCCTTCAGTTGTTTATGACAGGCATTCTGTCACAGCAACATAAATTCATATAACATCAGTGTATTTTCACTTTTATCTCATCAGAAAGCATATGAGGTAATGCCTATGTCTCTAAAAGATAAAGTAGATAAGATAGATGATACATAGATAGATTGATAGATCGGTAAATGATATATATTCAAATGAATTGATTTGTTATTGATAGGAGAATAAAATAAATTCTTAGAAAGAAATGTGTTTTCAATTATCTGAGTAATATTGCTCAGATGACAAGGTTGCATTTAATGTTTAGTAGTTGAGAATCACATTAAAGTGATATTTTGATAAATGTGTGCTTTGGCATCTATTTAAAATTAAAAATTAATTTTAATTTATTGTTGCAATTTATGTCTTATCAACTACATTTTAATTTAGTAAGTAATATAAATTGATGGCTTACTTTTATATTTATCATAGATTCTAGCATAATACTCAGGAGACCCATGTTGAGTTAATGAGAAATGAGTGAATAAATCGCTGTGATCCAGTGTCCTCCCATTTCTCAGCTATTCTATAAATATGTATTAATATGGAGTTTCTTTCCCTCCATCCAACCTTACTCATACTCTCATAAATTTCTCCGAACTAAGTCTCCTTGTGGCCCTAGAAATAGTAATCTGGGATGAAAATGTGACCTAGCTCATATGACCGATAAACAAATGTGATGTTAGGTCATGTGTCAGAAAAAGAAAAACCACTGGATATGTGGGGATTATGCAAGGTTTATTTCGAAATTACCTAAAGTCTCAGTACAGTTGATCCTAATTGGCAGGTGGCTTTTCCTGATGTGATGATGACCAGGTTCCTCTCATGTTGTGACTTCAATCATTTTCAACATGTCATTTCCAATTTCCCATGCCTATCTATCTCTGGATGATAAACCAGTTGTGAATTTGCCCTAACAGGTGATGACGAGCAATGCTGGAGGGGGGAGGTGTGTATCACTGGCTCACACACAACTGGCAAATGTGGTTACCTATGCCTATGAAGCAATCTGCAAATTATAGCCCAGTTTTGTGTGTAGAAAGGGGAGGAAACAAATGACAATGACCTTGTTCATCTTTGCCATGTAGGATTTTAAAAGCAAGGAAAGGAGTGAAGGGCATCATGTACTATATAAAGGCTCCAATGAACATCTTTTAATAATGATCAACCCAGGTTCTCTGCTGCACTTCAGATCCCAGCACAAGTGCACACTAAGCCCCCCTCCCCCTTGTCTCCCAAAGGCTTTCAAAGCTCCATTGCCCCCATGTTACCCCCATCTTGAGTTTGTTTGTAGTAGCAAGGAAAAAACTCTTAGTTGTCACTACAGGGGTACAGGGGTCTTCTAAGGAGGATAGCTTCATTCACTGCAGAGCCATATATATCCACGGAATCTTTTTATTTTATTTTATTTACTTATTTATAAGCAGAGAGATACAAACAGGAAGAGAGCGAGAGAGAAAGAAAGAGAGAGAGAATGGGCATGCAAGGGCCTCTAGCCACTGCAAACAAGCTCCAGATGCATGCACTGCTTCATGCAGCTGGCTTTATGTGGGTACTGGGGAACTGAACCTGGGGAATCATTTGAGCACCGAGTTAAAGTTGGCTGCGTTCTTCTGAAAATCCCCGTCTTGGGATTAAGAAGGAGTGGAGCCTTTCAGAGCTGACTGGGTTATGAAGAAGCTGAATGCTTTTCTCTCAGGCCTGACAGACAATCTTATATCTGGGTTAGTTCCATGAGCAAGAGTGCCCCTTGTTGTGCCCATTCTCACACAACACTTTTGCTGAATTCTGCCAGGAGACAAAGCAGAGTAAGGTCACCATAGGAAGTCAAACAAATGCCTCCAGACATGAACCAAGAAAACTATTCTTTTAAAACTTAAATTGTATGTGTATATACTAATTATACAAAATAGTGCTGTTGATTATGGCATTTTTACATATGTATATAAGTTACTTTGACCGTGCTCATCTCCCCATTGCCCACACTTTTCTCCACACCTGTCATCTTCCTATGTCATGATAGCTCCCTTCTACTTTCATATCTCCCCTGTTGGATCCATTAACAAGAACAAAATCATGTCTTCTGGAGGAAAATAGATGGAACTGGAGTTCACATTTATTGAAACAAGTCAGACTCAGAAAGACAAATATCATATGTTTTCTCTCATAGTTGTAATATGACATAAATAAATCACCACAAATGTTTCTTCTTTATAAATGACCTAGTCTCAGGTATTTTGGCATAATACTAGAAAATGGATTAAGACACCTCACAAAGGGATTGAATATACACGTTTTACAGTCTAAGCTTGACAGAAAGTTGACTGTATTTTAATAAAAGAAAGTGTTTTTGGTAGGGAATGTGTGTGGGGTCTCGCAGAATGAGCATTGTGGGAAGGAAAAGGGAGAAAGGAACAGTAAACACTAGAGACAAGGGCTCCTTTTATATGTGCATAATGTGATTTAGTAGAATTGAAATATGTAACAGTGATTTTCAAAGAGGTGACAGTTTATTGTGGTATGAATAATGTAAACCCCTCATCTACATAATCTTCAGTAATGTTTGCTCACTAACGTCTTTGTGAAAAAATATTTTATAAATACTGAAAAGTTCTAATTCTCAAGGTACTCAATTCAGTGAAGAGCAAAGGTTAAAGAAATAGGAATAGAAAATAATATTTCCCTATTTAACTCTAGCTCTGTGTGTTAGTTTAGGCAACCACAAATTTTGTGGAATGCTCTAGATTTCCCCGGGCTACAATTTGATAGAGGTAGGAATAAATTATGAATATGGCCTGTTGGAGAGAGAGATGTCAGTCAGTCTCAGTGAACAGGACCCTATCATGGACAGTTCCCTGAGCCACACTCCAAGTGGCATCTGACCATTGCTGCATCCATGGGCTGGAGTGTATATAGCTCAGTGGTATAGTGTGGCTTACCATGTACAAAGCCCTGAGTTCAGTATAAAAAGCTTAAATACCATGGAGGACTGCCACAGTTCCCATGCATATGTGTGCATATCAAGAAATATTTATTGGATAGATGAATTCCTGATTCTTCTCTTTGCCTGATCTGTCTCACAAAAATAACACCTAAATTCCATTGTTTCTAACTTGTTTTTGCTTCCCAAACTTTGCTGTCATCTACTCCCACTTGAACCCTCCCTGAGGCACATCTCTCATTCAGACTAGGCAACAACTTCCTATTCAGTCCCCCTGATGCCAGCCATTACTCCTTCTCTCCTGCTAATTCATCCTGCTCTCCTGCAAAGTGAACAGAGTCACATTCTTGCTCACAACTCATCCGTGGTGTCTCATTCTCTTCAAACTTCTTAAGTGACTTCTAATAAAGTCATTCCTAAGCTATCATTTTACCTTCGCTAGATGACTCACATACTGCTGTAAACCTCATCCATTGTTAATTATACCACATAGCTCTCTGGGACTCATGTACTCCATGTTTATCTTTCCCGTTGGTCTCAAAAACTCCCTGTTCTTTCTCAGAAAATGCTTTCTTCCTTCATCCTTGCCCTAATGAACTCCTACCTAGCTGCAGATCTCAGCTGGAAGGAAGAGCTCTTATCTTCCCTAAAATAGAGTTTGTTTCCCTCCTCTGTGCCTCCATCGCCTTCTGGATTTATTTCATCGAAGCATTCAGCATCTTATCTCACACTCATCAGTTTACTTGTCAGAGTCTTGTACTAGACTCTTAAGACACCATCTATGGGGTTCATTCTATCTGCCTCCATCTCCTGAGCAAGACCATTAGCACCAATCCTTACAATGGAAGAAAGTTAATGCAAGAAATCAAGCACATATGCTTCAAAGAACTGAAAGGGCAAGAGGACTACACTCTGATGGCAGTAGAAATGGCAATACAAATTATTTGCCACCCTTATAGCTAGGGAATTAAGGAAAGGGAGACATAAGAACCTCAAAGCCTATAAAAGGAATCCTGTCAAGATGGGACCCACCTCCTCTGAGGAAAGTAGGTGGCCTGGTTGAAGCTTATGCCTAGGCAGCAGAAGACATTCAACACTTATTCCAGTAATGCAGTTCCAATAAAGTTCTCTGTAGACTCTCCTTCCCCTTGGAATGCTCATAAGCCAAGCATCCAAATGTAGTTCTCTCTACACTTAGAATTCTCAAATTCTCACCAGAATAGTCCATTGGCTTACTGCTCTGGAAGATGTCTTCAGTTGCAAGTACTGAATCCATGTCGATTCCTCCAGCACACAAAGTTCCAGAAGACCAAAATTCACATGGTCAGATTCATCTCAGCAATATCACCGCATTCTCTTGTACCAACCCTGTCCATTACAGAAAATAAACCTTGTCTTTGGTGATTCAGTGGCCCCTATTACTCCAAGATCCAGTTAAACCCATTGCATCTAATTCATCTAATGCAGCAACTGCAGCTCTCAATGTGATGTCTTCTTTACATATAACAACTTTTGGGAACTTTAAGTGAGATGGAGCACCCCTCACAAATCTGTTTCTTATAGTCTTAGTGAAGGGCATAGCTTCTGGACCCTCCCATTGTGGGGACAAAGATGAGTTTAAATGACAAAGCCACTCCAGAATTCCAAGTTTTCTAAGCCTTTCAATCCTTTCATCAACATTAATCCAAGGGAATATCAGGCAGGTTGAGTTCATTCACAGTTGGCCATCTTTGGATCCATACATCAGCCAACCAATCAAATAAACTCTTGGTGTCACTCCTAACTACCTGAGCTGCAGTGTTAAATGTATAATCACTGGTCAATTCAGCCTGATCCAATCTTATATCTCTTCCTCCATTATCCCACACCCTTAGAATGCAATCCCACAATATTCTCCATGATTCTGCTTACACAAGTTAGGAAAATCTTGAAGTTCTTTAGGAGTGTATCTTACTTCCTCTCAAGTCACACTTTCTATTTCACCATTATGGCCCTGCTTTGCCTTATGTCTGGTTATAGGCCTAGAGGTGAAAATGGATGGAAACTGAGGGGTATTGCCCAGCACCTCCTGCAGGTAGTGTCATTGCAGGTTCCTCGGATAAAGAAGGATTAATTCCCTCAGGCAAGAATGAAAAGGGTAATCCTTCAGGGCTCAGAGGTGGGGAAATAACTGCTACTAAAGGAGAGGAGACTACTTCCTCAGACAAAAGAACTTTATAAGATTCTGAGGGTTCACTGTCCTCAGATTCTTCAGGGTCTTCCCACACATCCCCATCCCAAGTTACAGAATCCCACTCTTTGCCAATCAGTGCCCTCACTTTAACTTCTGATAGCCTGTGAGGCTGGGAATTGAACTTGTATTGCAAGTGAGCAATCTCACAATGATAGCTTGAGCTTGGTGTTCTGCAGTTTGAGCCCTGTTGTGACAAGAGAGAAAACTCCTCCAGGGTATGAAAAACTAAACAAACAAACAAAAAACCCTTCAGATTATGTATGTGGGTTTTAAACTGGGAAATTATCTTTTCTGAGATTCTTCTTGTCCCTTAGTAGTTTATTCAGCGATGTTAGACACAACCAACCAGCAGCATTATTCATCTTACTTTTCCATAAATATTCAAAAGTTTAAAACACAAAATCACCAAAATCCTTGCACTTCACGAGAGGTGACTCAGGATCACCAGATACATTTATCTCACTGAGATCTTTAAATGGATTATCAGTGCTCTCCTTATTACAGGCTACAGTGCTCCCCTTATCATCAGCAAAAGCACTTTCCTTATTACTAGTTGTCATAGTTTAAATGAATGTCCCCCCATAGATTCAGAAGTTTATTAATGGCTTTTCTCCAGTGGCCTGGCTGGAGGAGGTGTCACCTTAGCCTAGCCAGTTCCTAGGCTCCAGTCCTAAGGTGTTTCTTGGGTAGATCTGGAATTCCAGCCATAGGTATGTAAACAGCAGCCTGAACTCTGAGGAGCTTACTGTTTTGCTGGGGTGTGTGTGTGTGTGTGTGTGTGTGTGTGTGTGTGTGTGTGTGGTGATGGCTATGGATTTCTCTCTCTGCTTGGACCTGTAAAAGGTGACCAACCTCTTTCACCATTATGGAACTTCACCTGGATCTGTAGCTTCAATAAATCCTTTCCTCCCATAACTGAGCCTGGTTTGGATGTTCATCCCATCAGTGTGAGTTGACTATGACACCAGTAGAGTCTTTCATAGCACTGAAGTTGAAGAGCTGTTGTGGTCCAAGGTCGAGCACTCCTCAAAGAACAGCAGACACACACGATAATGCAAGTCACACAGCAAGGTTTATTTCCAGCATGCTGGAGGTCTATGTCCCAGCTCAAAAATTGAACCTCTGACCAAGGACCCCCTCTATCTTCTTTACTAGGTTTTTATATGTTTGAATTTATAGGCACATGACATTTCACAGTTATCTATTATTTTTATGGCACACAGGTGGTTTGTGTGAGGTTACAGGCATGGACATTTCACAGTTATCTACTATCTCTATGGCACACAGGTGGCTCATAACCTTTTAACTCACATCCTGGCCACATCTAAGTTGTCACTCTACTCTCATGGCAAACATCTGGTTGTCTATTTACAGACATTCCTTTAAACTCAGACCTTCTTTGTCAGTGATGACTCTCTTTCTTCTGAGAACAGAGTAGGGGGCTTTTCATCCATCTGTTCCTTTGATCTGTCAAAGCTAATTATGATGGTGAATTGCCTGGCCCCAACAGAGCCAAAACCAGAAAGCAACTAAGCCAACTATAAAAAACCCATTCTTACAATTTTGTTTCTCTAGAACGACTTCTGGGAATACCATTAATCAGCCAGTATCAAAGGTCTCCATGAGTGATACCATTATCAGCATTGTTTCACCTATGTAGGAGATCTGTGCAGACGGGTTATGGGAGATCTGTGTGGATGGGTTATGGGAGATCTGTGTGGATGGATATCATAGTCAGCCACATGCTGCTGGGATGAATCTCCAACCAGGCACAGTTATGGGAGGAAAATATTTATTAAAGTAAACAGATAACAGGGGAAGTTCCAGAGTGGCAAAAGAGGCTGGCTGCCTTTCACAGATCCAAGCAGAGAGAGAAAAACCATCCAGCACCTCCAGCCAGCACACTCCAAGTAGCAGCCAGCAGGACCTCAGACTTGAACTCTGATTGCTCTTTCATATGCATAGCTGGAATTTCACATCCACCCCAGAAACACCTTAGGGCTGGACCCTAGGAGGCCAGGCCAAGGTGACATCTCCTCCAGCCAGAAGGCTGGAGACAAACTTTAATAACTCTTGGATCTATTGGGGGACATTCAATCAAACTACAACAGTGGATTATGGGAGATCTGTGTGGATTGGTTGTGGGAGATCTGTGCAGATGGATTATGGGAGATCTGTGCAGCCTCCCTGTGTTAATAGCGCCCTGAGGTCATGTATCTAGATTGGAAAGGAGGCTCATTGTTTAATTTTCTCCACCATGGCCCAGTCTTTCTGTGGTGGTGTGAGTGAATAGTGGAAGAGGAAGCAAGGGAATATTCTCTTGTTGTGCTGGGTAAGGTCTGAAGAAAGAATAAACCAGGACATCTTTAAGCATCACTGGCTTGACAGTCATTTCTTCATCTTAAAATGGCAAGGAAGACTAGAAAGCAAAGCTTTTAGCAAACACTTCACATTCAAATAGTGTTTTAGTTTGAGAGGGATTATTATAGTAGCCTTCAAGGATCAGAAAGGAGACAAGGCTACCTGGCTTGTGCATATGAAGCTTGACCAAGTAGAACAGATTATGAAGAAAGCTTGGTTTTAGTGATGTAGTTTAAATGTTAAAATAAAAAAAACCCTAAATATGGAAATGAGTACTCTTGCCAGGCCTCAGCTCACTTCCATACCTCTCTAGGGACATAGAATAATTGAGCTACTGATCTAGGCTGATAGGAGCCAGGTAAATAGGCAGTGTCCTACAGCTCATGCACACCCACCATTCCACTTATTGTAAATGATTTGTCTTGTCTGAAAAACACTGTGAAGAAACAGTAAAAATAGCATGAAGCTTACTATAATATGTAAAACATTAGAGGAAGAAATAATTTACACAAATAATAAGTAAGGAATCAGGGACACGTCATCATAAGGCACCAAAATATTTGCTCTATACTTACATAGTTTTAAAAAAAATTAAACAAACAGTAAAAATTAAATGACAATATAATATATTAGGAAGAGATATATTATAAAATAAAGAAAAAAGTAGGAGGTAAATAACTTCACTTTGTCATTTAAAAAAGGAATTAGAGGCAAGAAAGAACAATGAAAGCTGCAAAAAAATGAATTAAATTATGTGGATGGTTGAGATAAAATCATCCATTGTACAGAGAAAGAGAAGATGAACATAATTAGAAATTAACGGAGAGATGAAAAGTTGATAGTGGAAATCTGTTAATATGAACATTTCAGCAAAAACGTTAGATAAAAGAAATGAAAATATTTTCAAAGAGATACTAAAAGAATAAATACTTAGAAATTAGAGAGTATCTGAATTTATGCATCAAACAGATTTCCCAATTCTTAGGCAAAGAAAACAAAAAGAAACAAGCTAGTTAAATCTTAGTCAGATGATATACTCATATGCTAGTATTTCATATACCAGTCCCATTCTGGTGAAATATGATATAAGAAATAAAGAAACCCACCAACATCCAGATAGAATGAACAAATTACCTCAAAGGGAAAGAACCTGGGTGAATCTCAGATTTTCTCCAATATTCAATGCCAGAAAATAATGAGAAATGTTTAGAAAATTTTGAAAGGAAAAGACGGACACATAAGAATGCCCTTTCCTATAAAGCTGTTATTTTCACGGGCCAGAGAAGGTGCACACCAACACTGGGAATATACACCTTTGCATTTGTCCTTATACATCTCTCCAGAAGGGATTAAGCCAGAAAGAAGGAGTGAAATCACAAGGTTTATAAATATGAAAGTGATGGAGTAAAGAATTTACATTGAGAACATCTTAGTCCATTCTGGCTGCTATATATAACAAATTACCTTTCACTAGGGGTAGGGAGACTTAAAGATAACAGAAATTGATTTCACAAAATTTTAAAAGTTGAGAAATGATTATCAATAGCAATAGGTTCAGTGACTAGTGAAGAACACTTCTTGCCTCATAGAAAGTATGGAAGGAAATGTAAGCAAATCCTTCAAGACTTCTTCAAAGGCATTTCTAATTCTCCCAGGTGCTGCTGCTCCTGCTTCCCTATAGATGCACGTGTAGAAAGGCCCTGAAGACAGAATGTAGCCCACACATCTGTAAGCTCTGCACACTTGTTCACAAAAACTTGCAACATATTGAACGTTTCATAGTCAAATACAAGTCTTTAGCTTCTTACTTTACACCACCTATTAGGAATGGCCTCTCCTCTCCCCCACTTCTGTCCACATTCTAGCCAACAACCTAGGTCTACTCTGTAAGGCTCCCTGATTTCGTCAAGCAACATACCAGTCCTTTCACTGGACCCTTGCTTTATGGAACTACCTACATTCTACTATATCGCAAGCTATCTTTGTCTATATCCTGGTTCCCTTATGGAAATGTAATGATTTCAAGATGGGGAGCCTATTATCACCAATATTGTTTGCTCATGGCCCGGAGCGCATGCTTTCATTTATACCCACCCAAAACCATTACTTGAACTAAGTTGATTGGAAAATGAACACTCACTGCTATTGGTCAGATAAGACTGCATGAAAGTGATTTCTCCACAAAACCTTCGCTGGTAGGTTGCTCTGTTACTGTCTCTGACTGTCTGAGAAGCCGGGAGGAATGCTGACTAATTGAGGTGGTAAATAGTCAACTAACAAGCCCAGGCTGTTTGCCCTGAGAGCCAACCACAATCATTCAACCTGTCAATAGGAAGAATTTGTGAAAATACAGAATTCATTAACTGAATCCCTTATCTTTCAGCCACTTGTTTTATACTCACAAACAATTATCTTAAATTTCACGAGTAAAAGAAAAAGCATGCTAAAAACACACTTTCATTTCTCCTTGCCCAATTTTGGTGACAAATTTAAACATATATTTATTCTTTTTCTATTGACAACCTGTATATACATAGACAATACACTATGATCTAAGAATATAGTTAAAAAGAAAACATATAGCCAAAATAGAAAAGTCATTCAAATTAATTCAAAGTTCAATTTAATTACATTTAATCAGACTACACAGCGAATGAGGCTATTATATTAACAGATGACAGGAAATGCTATCCAACTTCTATTTTCTTCCTTCTGCATTAGGACAATTATCTTCAAATAAGGAAGGCTAGACCAACCGTGGATATGAGGTAGCTAAAGCCCAATAGAAAACACTTTGGCAGACTTAAGGGAGCCAAGAGAGTCTTACAAACTGTAACCTCCAAATTTCAAGGACGCTCTTTTTTTTTTTGCCTTTGTTAAGTTTTTATTTCTTTTTTTCATTTTTAATCATTTTTATTGGCTTAAAATTATATATATTAATAAAACAATATGCTCAGTATCATAGGTTATTAGATAAAGCTATTGAATCCATGATGGCATTCCCTTTTATGCATTAGTTATTCTCTCTCCCCCCATGACTCTTACATTCTTCCCCCCCCTTCCACAAATTTCCCTGAGTAATAGTGGGTGAATTCAAATTTTCCATAGTTATTAGGTTTGTAAAAGTCTCTAACTTTGTGATTTTCCAAAAGGATGCTCTTATAAATTGAATATTAAATGTCTCCTCCCACTTGCTCATGTTTAGAATCCTTGACATCAGCTGTCAAGTGTTTTGGCAATTTGTAGAAACCTTAGGCGGTTGGGTTTTAGCAGGTCTCTGCAGGAAGGGTCCTTTAGGGTGTTTATCCCTGTCCTATCTTGCTCTCTGCTTCCTAGTAAACCATGAACATGGCTCTCCTTTACCACATGCTTCTGCCTGTCACTATGTGCTGTCCAAGTGCATGGGCCAAAAGACCAGGGACACAACCTACTGAAGCTGTGAGCCAAAAGAAGTCCTTCCTCCTTCAAATTAGTTATGTCTGATATATTGGTCACAGAAATGCAAACATGGTTTTAATGATTAGGTAGACATGTAAAGTCAGGATTGTTAGCTGTTAGAACTAAGGACCAAGAGAGCTATATCCACAAATGAGCATCACAATTCAACTCCATGAACTGGACCGTTCTGACAGACTTCTAATTGACAACTTCCTAAATACAGATAGAGTTTCAGGTAGCCTGTTATTGCAAAGGCATGCCTGATGAGATGCAAATTAAAACAAGGAGAGAAGATGATCTATAAGGTGTCATCTACAGGCCACGACAAAATGATAACATCCATCAAATACCAGCAACAAGCACATCGTTATATTATTTTCTGTAATCATCTCTGTGTTTGAAATGTCCTCTAACAAAATCTTTCTAAACATTGAAAGTAAGTACATACCCTATAGTTATGCCTGTCAGTTGAAATCTCAGGGAACAGGTCCTGTCCATAGACGGAACCCCGCCCTCCTTCCCAGTTAGAGTCCCAAGCCTTTGTGGTACCAGATGTCAGGAGAGGACCTGTGGAGCTCCTGCAAGGATCAGGCTACGTCGTCAAATCTTATCTTCAATAACCCTGGGGTTTGCTTCGTTCATATGATTTTGGTTTTGCTCTATTTTTATTTAACTCCTAGGAAATTTGATGAAACTTATCTTCAACTGTACATTCCATTGCACATGCCTGGACATATGGTCTTGTCTCAGAACCACACAAACGTCATGCATTCCAATTATCCCATGGAAGAATCCATTATTTGTTGGCGACTGATCGTTAGGTTGCAAAGCAGGTCAGATGACACATTTCTTTTTTTTAAATATTTTATTTATTCATTTTAAAACAGGGGGATACAGAGAGAGATACAGAGAGAGAGAGAGAGAGAGAGAGAGAGAGAGAGAGAGAGAGAGCACCAGGGCCACCACCTTGTGGGTCTGGCTTATGTGGGTGCTGGGAAATTGAACCCAGGGCCTTAGGCACTGGAGGCAAGTGTCTTAACCGCTGAGCCATCTCTCCAGCCCGACACGTTTCTTTGTATAACTGAAGAATGGAGTGAATGCTTCCTTTTCTATATGAGTAACATTGTTTTATACTTCCCATATGATGATCGCATCACAAATGAAATCTAGCGTTTGAGACATTTTGATCATTGAAACAACAAGGCGAGCTAAACAGCCCAAAGAAAGACCTGAGTCTCACTTTTGAAACCAATGAGGTCGAATTCTGCAGTGCGCTGGCCACAGTGTGAGTTTGGAAAGTGATGTTAAAGCAGCTGCCTCTGTTGGGTGTAGCTTCGGCTATCAGTAACAGAATGCTCATTGGCCAAGGCTAAAACCTAAAGACATATTATTTCCTCACAGCACAGTTCATAGGAGGGCAGCCTAGGACAGGCTCAGCTCTTCAACCCTCTGTACCAAGCCCACATTCCTTCCAACCTTCTGCTCTCCCAAGCCTAGTTTGGCAGTTTGTAATAGGGTTGATGTACTCACAACTCATAGCTGCTTTGAAACATGGGTGGAGTTGCCCGGGAGTAGTGTCAAGAAGGGACAGGAGACACAAGAAAAACAAATAAATATAAAAGGTTTCTCTTCTCATAGTTCTTTTCAGCAAAGAAATAACTTTTTTTTTGGTTTTTTGAGGTAGGGTTTCGTTTAGTGGAATTAATTCACTATATAGTCTCAGGGTGGCCTTAAACACTGATCCTCCTAGCTCTGCCTCTGGAGCGCTGGGATTTAAGGCATGTGCCACCATGCCTATCTCTCAACAAAGAAATAGCTTTAGGGCACACACCAGGGCCTCTTTCCACTGCAAATGAACTCCAGATCCACGTGTCTGTTTGTGCATCTGGCTTTATGCAGATAATGGGGAATTGAACCTGGGTCAGCAGGCTTTGTAAGCAAGTACCTTTATCCGCTGAGTGACTTCTCTCCAGCTCCAAGAAATAACTTCTGTAGAGTTTTCGAGAGTCATTGCTCTAGACTTGGTATATTACAACTGCAAGAAAATTTGAGCTTGTTTAGTACTTTTTAAAAAGTGTGAAAAAAGAACTATTTACTTGTCAGTGACAGTGCCTCATTAGGTGGCATGTCAGTGTCCTGACTGGCCATGAGGACAGTGCTTCATAGACACCTTCAGGATCTTTACTTCTGGAACTACACATCCCCCTGGAGGGAGGTAAGGCAGCTCTAGCGCTGATATGTGGAACCGATTGTGAAGAAAACCACTAAGGGCATTTTTGTGAGCAAATCTATTTAAGAACCTCACAAAACAACAAACTTTAGTGTTCGCAAACCTGTCACCTTTATTGGTTTTGCAACTCTACCCTCATTTGATTGGAACAGCAGTACATTTTATTCTATTTTCAATATGAGCAGACCTCCGTCCTACTTAAATTGTAAACCTATTTTTGCAATTAGTTTGTCATGTACTCCATCACTATCGGGAGTCTGGTGACTTGCTTGACAGAAGACATATATGGGTTTCCAAAATTGTACAAGAGCTGCAGGTTGGTTTAAGATACAGCTGTTCTCTCACAAATAATTGTAACCTACCACTTCGTGGAATGAGCAGCAGGGGAAATAGTGGGTGTGTGGAGAGAGGAAGGAGATACACGTATCTGCACATGTGTGTGGAAGTCAAAACAGACTCAAGTGTGGTTCCTCAGGTTCCACCCACCTTTTCTGGGACAGGGTCTCTCATTGGCCTGGAGCTCACCATAAGAGGGCTAAATTGGCTAGCAAATAAGTCCCAACCTCCTTGGGAGTAGGGTGACTACACGTGGCTTTTGTTATGTGGGTTCTGGGGATTGGACTCAGGTCCGTATGCTTGCAAGACAGACACATTGCTACCTAAGCCATCTTCCTAGCCTCTGTCAACCGATAGTTCCCAACATTTGACTCTATAGGGAGAACCAGTAGTGTCTTCTGACTAAGCTGGACCACACCTCCTGCCACATCACTGGCTAGGTTGGCCGCAGATAGCCCTGGTGAATAGAGCTGAATCGTGCATTCTTCTCTTATTTATCTGACTGACAAGAGAGAAATTGTGTATGTATTTGTGGTATAAGTGTGGTGTTTTGATATGTGTTTAGTGCTTGATGATTAAATCAAACCAATTAACTTATCTATCACCTTGCATACTTATCATTTTGTGATGAAAAAATTTAAAATCTACTCTCAGCAGTGTTCAAGAATATGACACATTTATTACTAACCACAGATCCTATGTTGTATAATGAATCTCTGGGACTTAATTTTTATAAGAGCAACTTGATGGATGACTAAAACCTCCCCATTCCCCAACCTATCTTTCAACCCTTGACAGCTTACATTCTCATTTTTGCTTCTATGAATTTAGTGTTTTATTTAAACATTCCCTATATAAGTAAAATCATGTAGCCAGGTATGTGGGGAGGCTGACAGGAGTCTGAAGCCAGCCTTCTCTACATAGTGTGCTCTAGGACAGCCTGGGCTACAGAGTAAGACTGTCTCAAAGATGTCCTCCAGCTTCATCCATGGGGACAGGGTTTCCTTCCTTTTTAAAGACTCCATTATATTCCATGTGTATCTGTCCCATGTTTTACTTACCATGTTCTGTATCATCCATGACCTTCATGAATACATGTGGAATGCCTGCCATGTGCTTTGAATGACAGGGGCTATGAAGTCTTTTGGAGATTTTCAGCACATATCAGGGATATAGTTGATCTTATTAATTTTCAATTTTTGGCCTGACCTGATATATACAACTTAGGGATCAATTTGAAAAGCAGAACCACTGATAGATAGATGATAGACTGATAGATAAAAGACATACAGATAATAGAAAGATTATAGATCATAGATGGATAAATAGATATGCAGATAAAGTAATGTTAGAACACAGGTGTGGTCACTTTAAGAGGCCCCACTACCTAAAAGAAGGCAACCTTGAATTGTTCTTATTTAGTGTCTTCTTGTGAGCAGAAGCAGGTCATAGAGAAGAACATTCTTTCTCCCTTAGATATCTTGAAAGACCAGAGGCGTTCTGCTGGAGGCCTGACACCCATGAAACACTATATTAATAGCCTCTAACTGCTGACATGGGGGAGCACAGCTCTCCTTCAGCATTATTCTTTGAGAAATTTTCCTTTCAAAAGAATTTGTATTCTTCCTCTCTTGAGCCTTCAGTGGGCAGGGCTTTCCCTCAGGGCATCTTTCCTATTGTCTGAGAGTAGAGCCATGGCTTTCCCATTAAAGGTAGTCATCTCTTCAACAGTTACAGAAAAAGTGGCTGCAGTTTCTGAGTCTGGATCTTCAAATTTGTGTCAAACTTTACATTTTTTCATGTCTTTCTGCCCTATATTTTCTTTTTTTCATTGTAGGTCTGAATCAGGGCAGCAAAGAGAAACCATGCCACAGACTCAAGGCTTTTTTGCCTTGAAATTTCCTCTGCTGAACACCACTTTTATTTATTCAAAAGCATAGATAGAAAGAGATAATAAAATGAAAGAGAGAGAGGGGGGGCATGCCAGGGTCTCCTGCCACTGCAAACAAACTCCAGATACACGTGCCTCTCTATGCATCTGGTCCTATGTGGGTACTAATGACTCAAACTCAGGCTATCAGGCTTTGCAAACATGTACCTTTAACCACCAAGCCATCTCCCCAGTCCAAGACTACCATTTTTTTAATTCAACTTCATTCAAGTTCTCAGAATACAGGGAGAAGGCAGTCAATTTCTTTGCCAGAATATATCATATGAACTATCTCTAATCCAGTACCTGATAAATTGCTTTTTACCCTCTGAAACCTTGTAAGCCAAGTCTCCACATTCCATATTTCTTTTGGCCTTCTGGTCTTTAAAACACCCATGAGATTGGTCCATTAAGCTCTGATTATAGCATCGTAAGGCTTCTCTATTCCAAAGTTCCAAATCCTTCAACATTCATCCTGAAAATCAGTTCCAAAGACCTATAAGCCATATAGTTTACCAGAGCAATGTCTCCACTTTTCCGTGTCAATTTTCTGTATCAGTTACCTTCTCATTTCTGGGACAAAATGCCCTACAAAACAACATAGGAAAAGGAGGAGTTTATTCTGGTTTATATTTTCAAGGAGAAGTTTATTGGCAGGAGCAGGGATCTGGAGTTACATTGTCACACCCACAGGGAGGAAATAGAGAAAGATGAATGCTGGTCTTCAGCTAGCTTCCTTCTTGTATAGTTTTGGCTTCCATCCCATGTGCTAGCCTCAGTTAGAGAAGGTGTTCCCACCTCAATTAATCTATTCTAGAACATCCCTAACAGACATGCCAAGATATGTTTCCATGGTGATTTAAAATGCTATCAAGTTGACAACAAGGTATTTAGCCATCATATTAAGTATGTTCTGAAACCCACAAACATGAGGCAGGCTAATAAACATGGTCAAAACCTACAGCAGTTCTTATCACATCTGGCCTTAACATGTGGATTTTACAAAAGCTGATGCTCTCCAACACATTGCTAAGCACTCATAGCTATCCCAGGATGGCAAGAAACTGCAGGGGGACTGAGGGTGGAAGGGAGGAGTTGCAGGCCCAGCTGCTGCCCCATACCAGGAAGGCAATCAGGACAGAAATAAAAGTGTATAAGCTACAGACTTCCCACACTGGCCCTTTTGGTGTTTATCCCAGGCTGTGTTCTCATACTGACTGTCATAAAGAGGTGTGGAGGCATGCAAGAGAATCCCTACCATGTCCCTCTGCTCTTCAGATCTCCCAGCCTGTTCTCTGTGACATGCTCTTACAGATCATCAGGAAAGGATGTCCAGGGATGCAAGGAGCCCAGCCAGCTCAATGCACCACAAGCCTCTAACCTAGGGAGCTGAAAGAATGAATCTCTTACACAGAATTGTATGGTCTAGGGCTGGAGAGATGGCTCAGCGGTTAAGGCACTTGCCTCCAGTGCCTAAGGCCCCGGGTTCAATTCCCCAGGTCCCACATAAGCCGGACCCACTAGGTGGTGGCCCTGGTACACACACACTCTCTCTCTCTCTCTCTCTCTCTCTCTCTATATATATATATATATATATATATATATATATATATATATATATATATATATGTATATATGATTGAAAATGAATAAATAAAATATATAAAAAAGAATTGTATGGTCTAATTTTCTGAAATACAGAATGGTCTAAATGTATCTTTGCCCTAGCAAACACCCAAAATCAAGGGCTACCAGTGAGTAGATCAGACTAATATTTTGGTAAGTGCTGGTTATTTGTTGGGCATTGACTATACAAGATATGTATCATGTCGTACCTTCCTAGCAAATCTCCCTATTCCTTCCTTGTCCCCCATACTATCCATCCTCCACACACTGGCTTAAAACATAGATCCCATCATTCAACTCCATTGCATACGACTCCAAAGGCTTCTCTTATGCTTGGCATCATGAGTGTTCCAAGCTGCCTGCTCTTCTCAGACCTCCAGACTTTCCACGAGTACCCCACTCCATGCTGTAACCTCCTGTTGGCCTGCACAGTTACTATTCCCTTCTTATTAACACTTGTCTCTGCTACCTTTCTTCCCATTGCCAAGATTCCTTTTCAAATAGGATAACTAGATTACTCCCTGAACAATCTATCAGTGAATTAGTGTTTCTTTTCCTTTCGCTCTGCTTTTTCTTTTTTAAC
>PVHP010001479.1:0-106001 GCA_004024765.1 Zapus hudsonius | reverse complement strand
TCACTAACTGCCATCTGGGGGTTGGTTACCATTCCAGACCTCGCTGGGACTCTCGATGAAGATCGATTGTATTCTGCGATTTCTTCAGCAACAGGATTTCGTCTCAGACCTGGGGAGGGTGTTCAAGAGCCTTGACAGAATTCTGTCTTGTTTTTGGAACCTCATGGATCACTTTGGTCAACATCTCAGTGAGGGAAGGCAATTTTTTGAAAGAGAAACTTCTACAAAATCTAATTAAAAACAATTTTTAAAAGCTAATATGAGTGAAATTCCTTCTGAGTTTATCAAAGTATGGCACAATATATCCTTTTTTCTAGCAAAAGGTTTCTCTCATCATTTGCAAAGCGTGATCATATGGATGATACATGGCTCAGAGGCAGAGCGTGCAACTCCAACAGCAAGGCCCTGGATTCCATCTCCAAATATCTAAAGGCATGTCTTCTTTAACTCCAAAAGCCAGTATAATTCCAGACGTTTATGTTAGGCAAGACAGAATATTACTGAATCTGCTTTTGCTTCCTACACATTCAAAAGAAGAAACCAAAAGATAAATGGTAGAGAGGCAGGGATATGCAATTACTTATCTATGGGCAAATAAAATTAATGAAACCTAAATATCCTTCTGAGTCCAAAATTACCTCAAAATAGATGATGTAAATTTTTAAACATGAGTAAAAATAGAAGAAAGTATATATTCATCCCTGATATAAGGTGCCACTAAAACAGATTCAGGGAGGACACAAAATATGCCCCATAATATGTAAGAATTATATATTATGCTTTGTAAAGATTAAACATTTTCAATATGAACACACTTTCAAACAATTAAGAATATGATAGCTTCCTACCTGATAAAGGCTAAGTATATATGCAAAACACATACACAGATAGGATTTGCATTCCCAATGTAAACAATTTCCAACACATGAAAGAATACATTAGTATAATTAAAAATGGGCCAAGGCATTGCATCACAAAGGGTATATAGATTACCAATAAAGACATTTTCAGAAACCAAAAAAGAAAATCAAGGCAAATACTCTAATTTGATTGCATATACACCCATGGATTGTTTTAGCTAATCAATTTTAAATATTTAAAAAAAATTTTTTCTTATGAGAGAGGAAGAGAAGATAGAGAGAGAGGGACGATATCAGGGCCTCATGTCCCTGCAAAGGAACTCCACCTGAATGTACGACTTTGTGTGTCTGGCTTTAAGTGGTTACTAGGGAATCAAACTCATCCAGCAGGTTCTGCAAACAAGTACCTTCAACCACACAGCCCCCTTCCAGCCCGCTAATCAACTTTTTAAAAACAACTAATATAATCAAGCATATTGAACTCAAGAAGACATAATTATCTCAACAGACACTGACAAAATAATTGACAAGATGCAGTAGCTATTCCTGGTGAAAAGTCTCACAAGCTAGAAATAGAAGAAAACTTCCCCTTCCTGATGGTAAGCATTAGAGTTAATTGTAACAAATGGAATGTTTTCTCCCTAAAAGGAGAGTTTGAATTCCTGTTCTTGCAACTGTTATTCGCTTTCTACTGGATGTTCTAGCAAGATAAATGCAGAAGTGGGGCATCCAATATGAAGAGGAAGAAACATCATAATAATTTTCTTATGGCATGATGAGCTATATAGAAAGTACTATAGACACTTCAAGAATATTGCCAGCATCAATAAGTATTTTCACCAAGGCTATAAACTATTAATTGATATTGCAACAAAATAAATTTTATCTCTTGGTTAGCAATGAACAGTCACAGTAAAATTGCAGAAATAATTTCAATAGCAATGAAGCATATGGAGCACTTGTCATAACTCTGGAATATCTGTGAAAGGACTATATACTGATATACTGAAATACATATACATATATATATAGAGAGAGAGAATGATAAGGATTCTTAATGGAGACTTAGGTAATATTAAAAGATTACAAAATGTATCATTATTTACTCTGCCAATTCATGCTAAGTCACAGTATATAATAAACATAACTCCTTTTTAAAGCAACAAAGATTTGAAACACATCAGGAAATACAATAGACTCTGAATAGCTAAAACGTTTTGAAAAAGGCCAATGTAATATTAACTATGCAGTTATATAAAGATTTGTTGGATAAATTCACATACTATGATATTCTTCAAGTCAGCATACTATTGTCATCTGAGAAGATAAATATATCAGTTTGACAGAAGAAAAGGCCAAAAATAGACCAAGACACATATGGAAAAACAGTGCAGCACAGACACAAAAGGTCATCTTTCAAAGTTGTAAAGGTAGAGAAAGGGTAGTCTTTAGAACAAATAGATTCTTTGGACATTTTGAGTACCTATTTCTATATTATCTAGTCCTCTGTCACCTATCTACATAAAGAAACTTAAGCCCATATTTTCCTTACTAAAAATGGTCATAAAATTAGAAAATAAAACATGTAAAAACATAATTGTGACTTTTGATTATGCAAAAATTCTTATATTCAATGTCATAAGCACAATTCATAAACTCAACTGATTGAAATGTGAAAATTCTGTTCTATGAAAGACCCTGATAAGAAAATAAACAATACCCTATTCAGCAAAAAGAAGCGAAATGATTCTTACAAAACAATAATTTCCATTAAAATATTGATTGCACCTTTATTTTATCACTCACAATGTGAGAACAACTCTTACATCTTTCAAAATATGAATGGACAAATACATTTTGACATAACCTTACAATTAAAGACAACAAAATATTGTCACATAGAGCAATATGGCTGAATCTCAAAATAAAAATGCTATGGGTAAGGAGCTTGGCTGAAAGCAGTACATATTACATAATCTGTCATATGAAAACATTCTAATAAGTACAATCTAAAGAGACTAGGAAATTAGCAGTTATGTAGGGATAGTGGGGTGAGAGCAAGGAACAAGGGCCTGAAGCAAATTTATATGCCATAAGAAGATTTTGGACAGAGAGGTGGAGATATTTATCACCTTGATTGTGAGATTGTTATATAAATTTACATAAATGTACATAATCTATGATGTTATGTACTTTGTACTTTATGTGTCATTGATTGTATGTCAATTATATATCAATAAGAATGATATTTCTTTAAAATATAAAATGGAATAAAATTGTTTTGAAAATCAAAGTTAAGGATACATGTTTGGTAGATATATTACTGTGCTTTATTTCATTCTAGTCCAACTATCATTTTAAAGTTACAAAAACACTTTAATGTTTGATAACGCTGTCAGGTCACAGCACACGTTAACAATATTGATCGATTGAATAAAGAGAATAACTGACATGAAAATCAAATGCCAATGCTAATAACAAGGAGTTTTGTCAATTCCTGGAATTTATCTATAGCTTCCATTATTATTTGGTTGAAAAGTGAGAGAGTGGTCCTAATGCAGTGTTATAGTTGAATATGCTATATTCCCATAGTACCCTGCATGAAATGATTGTTTCCCAGCCAGAAGAACAAGTTTGGGTGGTGGGAGCTATTAGGGGAGGCAGAGCCTAGATGGAGGAAGTGGTTGACAGGGACAGTTGTGACTGCTTCCTGTCTCCTTCCCCTTGCCCTCATGTCTGGGCACCATGAGTTGAGTGGCCTCCACCTGGTGTTTCCATTGCCATGATGTTCTTCCTCATGATGGGCCCAATATCAACAAGCTGATGACTATGTATACTGAAACTGTGAGCCCAGAATGAGTCTTTCTCTCCTTGGGTTGTTTTGCTCAGATATTTGCTCACATATATGGAAAGAAGGCTAACAAAGAAATTGAGCAGACTGTTTCCAGGCAATAAATCAAGTCCTACTGAGGTTCATGATGAGGCAGAGTGAATACTAAATGTATAGTACAAATAGAGAAAACACTCAGCCATGGACATGTGACCAATTAGGGAAATATGTATTATAACTGTCATATTTCTTTGCTGTTTTATTAAGAATACATGTCTTTAGACACATGTGAGTGGACATCTTTGTTTCCTTACCCCTGTTCCTTCATCATATAACATACATTTGCATCAAGTTACTTTCAGATACTTAAGTGTTGTTAAATCTACATGATCATTTCTCTACTCTGGTATGTCAGAGAAAGAATAGTTATTTCAAAAAAAAATTTCACTCCCAATTTGGGAAGGAATTGATGAATTTTTTTTTACTATTGTCCAGAGTGGTTTCCTCCTTTCAGGTGAAAATATGACCTTGTCATTTTCTTTATTTAGAGGCTATGGTATAAGGAGGTATGTTTAGATGTCAGGTTGAGGAGTAAACTTATAATGGTTTATCTCAACTGTCAACTGGACTAGGGGTTTAGTAAGACATACATCTATGCATGTTTCATGGGCATTTTAAGGAAGGATTGACATGAGGAAGACAGCTAACAGGGAAAGAATGTGAATACCCACTCTGAATGTAAGCAGCTCCATAGGACGCACTGGAAATCTAAGGAATAAAAATGGGCGAAAAAGGGCTGGAGAGATGGCTCAGCGGTTAAGGGACTTGCCTCCAGTGCCTAAGACCCCGGGTTCAATTCCCCAGTACTCACATAAGCCAGACCCACAAGGTGGTGGCTCTGGTGTGCGCTCTCTCTCTCTCTCTCTCTCTTTCTCTCTCTCTCTCTTTCTGCTTGAAAATGAATAAATAAAATATTTTTTAAATAGGGAAAAAAGCAAGCCGATTGAGTGTGCAGCACCAGGCTTCACGAATGGGTATGTCTATTGGTGTTGCCATCACCAGGGTACATTTGACTCCAGCTTCTTGAGCTTTTATTATAGACTCACATCAGTTACTTGGCAGCAAGCTTCCAAGTTTTCAGCTTTAAGCTAAAATAGTACCATTGATCCCCTGCCCCAAGGCTTCCTTCTTGGTACTATGCTGTGTGCAACTCCAGCATGGAAACATTGTAGCCTAATCCCGCTTCCAATCATGTAGTAAAGCAGTTATGTCCATAAGGAAATTTCAGAGGGTACCTTATTGTTTCATGGACCTCTTCTATCCATTTTGAATATAAACTCAGCTATATACTAAGGTTTTATATAAAATATATTTCTTGATCTTAAGCATACTGGCAAAATTTGAAATATAAAAGCTTAACTCACTTCTGAGATTCCATTTAGACTTCTGACATTGTGATGTGAAAAATATTTAAACAATAGACCTGTAAAATAGGACTCAGATAAAATGATTCATGTGACCTTTCTACCTCCTTATTACTCATGCTAGAAAATTAGTTTAAATGATCTTTTTGAAAATGAAAGTATTATTTATAAAATTACTGTCTATAGAGATAATGGTGTTTCCCGGTGTTTTTCTGAACAATGATTCAGAGACCAATTGAGAAATTCTGAAAAGACCAAAGGATGGTAAAGTGTTCTCGAAAGGGCCTTTGTTGTTTAACTTTTAAAAAATAGTCTTCAGAGAGATTTTATAGTCTACTCAAATCTTACCCTCTAATGAGACCCTCGGGCTTTAAAGGGGAAAAATGTGTACATCAATGTGTGCAAATGCCTGCAAATTTTAACTCTACCCCTAATAGTAATATATAATATATTTCTGTTTTACATTTTCTTTTTGAGGTAGAATCTCACTCTAACTCAGGCTGACCTAGAAATCATTCTGTAGCCCAGGTTGGCCTTGACTTCACAGTGATCTTTGTACATCAGCCATTTGTGCTCTACCACACCTGGCTTGCACACACACACACACACACACACACATATACATATATATGAATATATTTTATTTAAAACCTAGTAAGAATATAATTGTCCTAATATGTTGTGGTAGCTTAAATCAGATAACTCTCATGAGCTCATTTGTTTGCATGTTTGGTATCCAGCTGGTGGGAGGTTGAGCATTTGCTGAAGGTGATGTTTGATTGGGTAAGAATTTGGTGTGTTACAAAAGCACAGCTTCCCACTAGTCAGAGTACAGCTCACTCTCTGGGCGCTGTTTTCACCCTGCTATGGCAAGAATGATGTCCAGCCTGTAGTCCCTAATCTTTTCCTGCCATCATGAAGCTTTCCCTCCAGCCTGTACGTCAAAGTAAATCCTTTCCCCCAGTCAACTACTTTTTGTTGTGTGTGATTTTTTTTCCTAGCAACATGAAGGTAATTATAACACATGCTAACCTTTTACAAGTAATTAATACATTAAAATTATAAAATATTGTTTAGAAAATTACTTATTAACACTTTAGGAAAGGGCTGGAGACATGGATCACTGGTTAATGGTGCTGGCTTGCAAAATCTAATATCCTGGATTCAATTCCCAGGCACTCATGTAAAGCCAACTGCATGAAGTGCTACATGAATCTGGAGTAGTGGCAGTGGCAACAGTCGCTGGCAAACATATTCCACAGCTTCTCTCTCTCTCTTTTTCTCTCTCTCTCTCCCCTCTCTCTCTGCCCCTCCTCTCTCTGCCTCCATCCTTCTGTCCCTCCCTGTCTCTTATATTCTCTTCTTGCAAATAAATATTTTTTAAAAAAAATTCAGGAAAGCATGAAGGATAAAATAGTTTAAATCCACAATGCTACTAATATGAAAGATTTGCTTTAATGACTCCATGAAATTGATAGTGTGGATCCCCATGTTCACACAACATTGTAAACATATATGAATATATGCATGCTGTGGTTTCAGTATTCTTATTTTTTTGTTTTGTTTTGCTTTTGTATAATTTTTTGAGGTAGGGTCTCACTCTAGCCCAGGATGACCTGGAATTCACTAAGTAGTCTCATGGTGGCCTGGAACTCATGGCAATTTTCTTACCTCTGCTCCAGAGTTCTGGGTTTAAAGGCATACCCCATTACACACCACCAGGATTCTTAATTTCTTCTGCCAAGATGAAATAGTTCAGGAGCCAAGACCCTACCATAGTTATGTTTGGTAGGTGAATCAAAACATTATGAATGAATAAAAAAGCACCAGTAGGGCTGCTTAGTAACACACAGGCAGAGTACAGAGATGTACTAAAGGAGATAGGCTGAGCTGTCATTTATGCTGATCTAAGGAGTTAGGGCCAGGTCTTAATGGAGCATAACAGACACATCATGAAAACTAGAGATACTATGATTAGAATTTTGGATAAATTTGCAGACTATCTTAGGGAAGATAAGACTTGACCAATGAAAATGGATTAATAGCAACTGGAATCGCTGAGTGCTCTTATTTTAGAGTATAAGAGCTCTCTACAAGAATTTCACATGAGTTGCACAAGGTGTGCAGAGCACTTGTTTATTTAATGGCCTATCAGAAGAGTACCTGGGCTTTAGGAATTTGGTAAAGAAGATGGATGGGACTGTGATTGTCATTTCCCTATAATGTGTTTTTCTCACCACTCACTTCCTGGAGGATAGCTGGTATTGATAACTTCTGTAAATTAATGTTTGGGGTCTTAAAGTATTACTAGAATCAAGTCATGTACACACACACACACACAAACACACACACAAAATAAAACAAATTAAAAAATGCCAAATCTTAATAGATGCATGGGAAAGGAACTTTATCTATCAAGTGAGTTTAGATACAGTGATAGATAACAAGCGCTAGAAATATAAGAATCAGCAAGCAGCTAAGGAAAGACTCAAGAACTAATGAAATATTTCATTGTGTTTATTAATTAATAACTCTATACTTACTTGAGATATTATATATATATATTTGAGAAATATGAATATGGTTGTACTTGCATAGAAAAAATGTTAAGGAAATTGATCATGATCCAATAGGAGTACCTTATAGTTCTAATTTTACAGGAATTAATGTGGCAACCTCAATAATACTCAATAATCCATAAAACACGCCAAGCTACGAAGCTCATAGTGTTGCTGCAAAGATTCAGTGAAAGAATGACTCTAACAATGCATCTAACAATCGTTAAAACAAAGTATATATGTATATATACAGGCATATTCATTTAATTACTTATAATAAAATTAACTATAGAAGCAAAATCCTTGCCATTGGACAAAATTGTAAGAATAAATATTGCTGACTAGTTCAGACAATTACTTAACTGAAAGTTCGACTTCTTTATGAGCTTCAAAATCTTTGAGTGTTAATACAATAAAGAAAACTAGATTTTTTCAGATTAGGATTAAGAATTAACAAACTTTGAGACAGTTATCACAAACCATGATATTGTACTTGTGTTTGAATATCTGGTATAGTCCGTTCTGAATTGATCAGTATACATTGTAAATTTTTAATTTTTGGAAATGAAATAATTTAATTATCTTATGGCTCAGTAAGACTGCATTTATACAGATTCCATATATTCTTTATCTGTTAATTTACCAAAAGACAGGGTATTTCATAATTGATATATTGTCAACTCATAAAATATATAAATAAAAATAATAAGATGAATTTTTTTACCATTTACCAGATTACTTAATAGAATACTACAAAGAGACTAATCCATTACCATGATATTTATTGTCCCAGAGTTGCATGATAATCTATCCTTATCTATTCATAATCTATCTGTTCATCTATCATCTATACATTTACCTACCTACCTACCTACCTACCTACCTACCTACCTACCTTCCTATCCATATATCATCTTGTTAGGAATATATGATTGAGTGATCAATCAGCAGATACTCTCTTATTACCATATGTTAATTATAAAAGGATTGTCATTATTATATTTCCATAAATGCATAGAATATACTTAGATCATAATCACAACTGCTAATGTTTTTATATCTCCTTTTCTCTTTCCTTTTCCATATCCATTATTATCTCCCAATTTATTTTCATGTATTTTCTTACAGACTACATCCTGCATGAGAGAAAATATGACACTCCTTTCTAAGACTCATATATATATATATATATGTACAAACTTTACTATTCATCCTCTAGACTGATCACATATGTGTCTATAATAAAAAGTACGACAATAAACATGTTTGTGTACATAATCTACAGTAAATTGACTTTTTTTTTTAGTTATATACCAGAAGTACTAGGGTGTATAGCATGATGTTCTATTTTTATTTCTTTGTAATTTCCAAGAAAAAATTTCACACAGGTTTCCATAGTAGCTGAACTAATTTTCATTTACAATAGCAATAAGTTAATATTTGTTTTCACCCTACATATTTACCAACATTTCTTATCATTCATTTATGTGATTATAGGAATTCTAATTGAGGTTGGATATAATTTATTGGAGTATTTGGGGGGATATTGTTTAATAATACTCTGAATTTAAGTATTATCTATAGTAACTTAACTATTTTCCCTCTGATTTTATTAGTTTGTATCTTCTTTTATTTTCAGTTTGTATATATCTTTCTAAAACTATATATCAATTTGAGAAACCAAGATTTTATTGACCCTTTGTGTTATTTCTAGCCTCTCTTAGTAGTTTTAACTTCTGATCTTTATTATTCCATTGTGTTCATATGTTTCTAAACCATTGAGCTGAATCATTATATTACTTATTTGAAATAACTGATTTTTTTACATGAAACCATTTATAGCTATAAATTTTATTAGAATCACTTTTTTATATCCCACATAATTGGGCATATCTTTTTTTTATTTTTCAAGGAATTATTTAATTTCTTCCTGTTCCACTCATCATTCAAAACTGTATTTTTAAATCTTGTGTATTTATTACATCTGTTTATAAAATGCATAAATCACTGCAATTTCCTTATTCTTGTTAAGATGACTTATGTTACAAAATATTTTCTAGTCTGGAGAAAGCTTCACTATCTAATGAAGAAATGTGTACTCAGAAGCTATAGGTTATCATACATATTTCTGTTCAATGCATTTTATTTGCAGTGTCATTTAACTCTGATGCATGATTTACTATATTTTTCTTGATTAGCTTCTATTAGAATGTGATAACATATTTAAATATTAGTAAATAAAAATGAGAGGAACTTTTTGTTTTATATTATGATGTCACACACAGAGCAGTAGGCTTCTGAAGAGAAGAAATGTGTGCACTTATTGTTTTCTGTTAAAATTCAAAGCAGAATTACCTAAAGATGCTTAAACAAAGAAAAAGGTAGGTAATACTTAATGGTATAATACAAGATCAGACTTACCATGAGCTGGCTGGTCTCAATGTACTGGAATTGAGGATCAGGATTTCTCATTGCTAGGTTAGAGCCTATGAGCCTCTATTGATGCCTTGAAAGTGAATATTTGGGTGAAATGTAGGCTCTGAATTTCATTATATTTTTCTTACTTTCAATTACCCTGAGACTTATTTGTTTTCATTTGTGAAATGCAATGACATCATATATTTATCAACTAGCTGCATTGATATGGCATTTAGTGATCACATTTTGCTACTATGCTTCAGATAGGACTTAAATACCCATTTTTCTCATGTAATTAGGAAAAAATACAGAAAAATGAGTGACACTGCAAACCAAATTATTGCCCTTGAATTTCAAACAATGATGCAATCTACAAAGCTATATTGTGGGAAATGCGGAATTACCACTTAAGCAAATGAGGAAAATGAGAATGCACCACTTAGGCAAGTAGGTCCCTTCAGGAATTAGATTATAATATATTGATTGATTGATTGTGTGTGTGTGTGTTGTGTAGGCCAGAGGTGAACATAGGATATGCTCCACAATCACGCTTCCCATTATTTATGAGACAGGGTTTCTCACTGAACTTAGTGCTCACTGATTCTAATACAACAATGCAAGCCACATGGATCCCCCTGCTTGTTTTTTTCTTTCCAAGCAATGGACAGGTATGCACCACTGTGCCAAGTTTTTTTCTTTCTTTTTCTTTTTTACATTTTCACTAAGAATCTGAATTCAGGCCCTCAAACATGTACTGCTATCACTTTACTGACTATTATTTTAAGACAAACAACACTAAAATCCTGATGTGGAATTTTAACAGTTGAAGTTTCATACTTAAATGTGTCCCAAGATAACTGTATGTATAGTGTAACTTTCAATAGCATCTAGGATACTCACAATGATGCGGAAGCATTACTCCTATCTACTTGTATAACACTCTTATCACCCTCGAAGTAGACCACATTCTGAACACTCAGTTTCTATTTCCTTGTTTCCCTTAATCTGTATTCTGTTTCTATGGATTTGTACATTCTAATATTATTACAAATGGAATCACCCAACACTCAATATGCCTTTCAGTCTGGATTTTTCACCTAGCCTGATGTTGTCTTTTTTAATTCACATTTGTATGGTTGAAAATGATTTCATTGTACACACTTTACATCTTTTCTGATCCATTCATTGATGGGTGGATGTTCTGCTCTCATCTTTGGCTATTAGGAATAATGTTGTTAGATTTCACAAAGTTTATAGGAAATATGAAAGCCCTTTAACTTTCTAAGCAATTCTTCAGTGTAATTGATGTGCAGTGTGTTTCCTTTCCAGACTCTCCTTTCACCACCTCATATTCTGTGCAATATTTCCCCATCACTAACTTTCATGTGCACCTCATAACACAGGCTGCCATACAACTGTGTGAGTTCCCTCATGTTTCACTGACATGGAAGGGAGCCACTCTGCTCTTGATGTCATGGTTTGATGCAGGTCTCCCCCACAAACAAATGTGCCTTGAATGCTTGATCCGCAGCTGATGACAGTTTTGTTACTAGAACCTTGTTGGAGTGGTGTATTTGACTTATACGTGTTATAGCCAGTTTCCCCTTGCCAGTGTTTGGCACACCTTCCTGCTGCTGTTTACAGTGTTGTGATGGAGGTGATGTCCACTGTCACCTCGTGACATAGTTTCCCCTGACATTTTATAATTTATGGGCAGATAGAGGAGAGGTTAATTTTGAACACTTATTTCATATCAACAATGTTAAGCAGAACTTGCCCTCCATCTCTCCTTTGGCCTTTCTACTTCAGTTTACCTCTCAGAGGCTGCCTGGAAGGAAAGAGCAGGATCTAGAGAACAATGGGGATGGTTAGGCCAGGTAAGGACAATGTATGACATTGTATTTCTTATTTCTCATAGTCTGTACCAATTCACTTTGCCTGATTGATTTCCAATAATAAGGAACTAAGATAACTTTAGAATATTATTAAAGTCTCAACCTGAGGGCTATTCCAACTCCCAGTCACTAGACATGCTTTGCCCAGATATATATCCATATTCACTGAAAATTTAAAAAAGTTAATGGGATAAGTTATAAATTTTTTTAACCACATGAATTCAAATATATTCAAAATAGATTCATCATCAGCTCTTAATTGGCTATGCTAATAAGGGACAAAACCGCATATTTTATTTCAAGTGAAAAAATTCTCACAACCTCTCATCCCAAATTATATGTTTAAGCCACAATAAAGCTTAGTCACTATGAGAGGTGTCCCTAGATGTTCAAGTCTAACTTTAATGTACTTTTCCTTGACTTAATTATGCCTTTAATATTTTGTCCCAAAGCATCCATCACTGTCTTGTGATTATAGACACATCTATGACTTTCTCCTTGCAAGTCATAAACTTTTCACACCATGGTTTATCTTCATTTATAAATGAATTCATTACTGTAAACATGCTTCATCATTGATATGGAATCAATACAGTATACATTTAATCAAGTTTGATATAAATCTGATACTAATTGGCAGGAATGGAAATGAGAAATAGTAAATAGAACTTTTTTAGCATGAAAATTGGGGAGGCTGAAAACAAATTATGACATTTAAATGCCACATGGAATATGTTTTATTATATATTTTGCTTGTGTAATGTGCATGTGGATTTGCAAGTGTGCATGTTTGCATGTGCTTGTGTGTGTGCACATGTGTGTCCTGTGTGTCCCTGTGTGTGTGTGTGCGCGCGTGTGTGTGCGTGCCCTAGCACACATGTGCATGTGTGTGTTGGCCCTGGGGTGCACTTGTTCACAGTGCAATGCTCTAGCCTGAGTTCCTGGGAGCAGCATGCTTACTGGATCATATTCCACTGATCTTCAGCCTCTTCTTACTTAAACTGGAGTCTCTTCCTGTTCCCAGACCTTCTTGTCCCACCTTCTCCAGAGCTCCAGAGCTCCAGTGATTCCTGGATCTCATTCACCTACAGCACTAGGGCTACAGGTTGTGACCATACCCAACTGATTGAGTTCTGAATATTTGAACTTGTGCAGTCTCAGACCCATTCTATATCTCATGCTTGTGCAGGCAGTGTACTTACCCCCTGAGCCATCTTTCTGGCCCCGAAGTAGGACTGATTTAATCACCATTTGCACATTAGACTGGGGCTAGAAAGGAGATGGTTTATGGAGGTGTGTTTATGAAAGCTTTGGATGAGAAATTTTCACCACTTCCAAGTTTTGGAGAAGATGCTAGTCATAAGAAAATTCTCATAGCTAATTAGGGAATTTAATTTAAAGTAATAGGCAAGGGCTTTCCTTTCTTATATTGCTGTCACTGTTTAGAATTTAAACAATTGCTGTAATCTAAAGTGGGATGTATCAGAAAGAAAACATTTTATTTCAATGCATGCCTTTCAACTCATAGTACATTCAAGAATAAAAATAGAAAATAATAAAAGTTATTAAATTGTTGTGCAGAAATATTTTAATAAGGAATAAAAAGACAACTTATTATGTATAATTTGATAGAATCATATTCCTGGTTACACATTATAGCTGTATTATAGAGCATTTTATAAAAATTTATAAATTTACTAAATGAATCAAAATATCATAAGTTCAGAATTAGACACTGCATAATTGCAAGTAAATGTAATTTTCATGTAATTAAATAGGATTTCATAAGCAGCTGCAGTTTTACAAGGTTGACTTGCTTAGAAAGGATCTAAAAGTGAGTTCTTATTTAAGAATTCCTGAATATGGGTACAAAAATATGAAAAGAAAATTTCAAATTTCTAATGAGGTGATTGTGAAACAGAGAAACACTAAGTTGTTAACAATAAGTTGTTAAGAAGAAGCCAGATTTTGTGTTGGTTGGTTTTACTGTTACAGGAATTTTCCAGTGTCCTTGAGTGTAATAGAGCCTTGTTTCAGCTCTTAGACGGGCTGTGACTCAAGTGTTGAGGCAGCAGGGTATTCAGGGTGTCAGCACACACAGAAGGGAGTCTCTAGGAAGGAGGAGAACTCCCTGGGTGACTGTGGGTAGGGTGTTTATAGACCATGCCAAGGAACAAACTCACAGGTTGCTGGGGGACAGAGACCAGATTTCACAGTTTCTAGGGGAGAAGGACCAGCTTTCTATAATATGGGACAATATTTGGGGCAATATTTCCTAAAATATTAGGTAGGAATGAGAGTTTATGACATCTAGGAAGGGTGGAAGCTTAATCTGCAAATCTTTCATAGAGGGTGAAACTTTCCTGGGAAGAAAAGAGATAGGGAAAACCTCCTGGTTTCTGCAAGCTTAGTGTCATTTTCAGCTTTCAGTTAAGGAAAACAATTCACTTTTGAGGTTCTGTTACCCTGAACTGCCTGGCCAGTTTTTGTCTCCTTGTTATTACACAATATATTGCACTTTGAGGGGCTTTTTTTTCCCCTGGGTGAGTTTACCTGCCAGAAAACAAAATTTGGCAGAGAAACAAAAGATTCTGAGTTTTTCCCTATTGTTTCCCTCTGCGTGGAAAGCTTTTAAAACCATGACATGCTCTCAGTGAGCTAAATCAGTTATGCAGACAAGCCTTCTGCCCTTGGAACAGGTTGGAGATTTGTTTCTTTGCTCTTTTCAGTGTTTTCATATAAAGAATTTCTCAGGCTTTGGGACATGAATTTGATTTCATAAATCCTATGTTGTTGTCATATCAATGTCAAAAGGACTCTCAAGTCTCCATAAAAGTCAAGCCAGGTTAGTTGCAGACTTAGATAATCTGAGCTCTCAGAAGACCGAGGTAGAAGGATGCTGAGTTTGAGTCCTTCTTTGTTTCCATAGAGAAACTCAATTTTAAGAACATAAAGCTTAAACATACACTATTGGCTTGCTCTTTTTATTTCACATTTTTCTAACATTATTTTGTTTATTTTTATTTATTTGTTGAGGCATGTGTGCGTATGTGTGTGTGTGTGTGTGTGTGTATGTTCAGATTTGAGTCCTGTGCAGGTACACACATGTATAAGGTCAGATGTTAACAATGAATGTCTTCCTTAATAGCTTTCCACCTAGTATTTGTGTTAGGGTCTCTCAATGAACCTGGATCTCACTGATTCAGCTAGATTAGCTGGCCAGTGACCCTAAGGATTTTCCCCTCTCTATCTTTCCATAAAGGGATTTCAGCTTCACATCACCATGCCTGGCATTTACCTAGAGTCTGGTCATCCAAATTTAGGTCCTCATGCTTGTTGTGCAAACTAAATATCAGTCCCTTTTCTGATATTTTAATACTATACATTCCACATATTTTTACTTGAACATTTAGTTATGCTAATGGAGTTGACTAATGCCATAAAAATCATATTTCATTTCTGGTAACAAGAAAGTGTTATTATTGTGTCTCTCCTTTAGGGAAGTCTATGAAACTATTCAAATTCAAATTTCAATTCAGAGGATATTTACATGTCTCCCCATGTAATGTTGACTGTAGTAATGCTTTCTGCTCAAACAGAATTATAATGTCCCACATGCTAGTAAGGCATAATGATACATGTGCAAGAAGTTATAGCAAGAAGTAATTGCCATAAATGTGAAGGGGATAGTATTGCAGATTAGACATAACCTCTTCAGGATGTAGAAAAATGGAGATATTTGAAAGAACAGATTAAAAAAATCATCTAAGGGTCCTTACCGCTATCTTCTTACATAGTGAGGACATTCACTGCTCAAAGCAGGCAGCCTGAACTCACAGGATGATTTGCACACAGGATGATCTCCCTGCCCTGAACGTTTTTCTCCATTCTTTCATCTCATGTGTTTTCCACATGGGACTGGCTTATTTTAAAGACAGGGCACTGATAAAGACATCTCTTGAAAGCATAACTTCAAATGTCTATCATTGCAATTACATTCCTATTGCTGGTAAAGAGCACCCAACAAAAAGCAGCTGATGGGAAGAAAGTATTTCTTTTGGCTTACACTGTCCAGGGGAAAGTATGGCATGAAGAGCGGCTGGATATCACATCTGTTCCACAGCTGGTAGACAATAGCAATAGGCAAGGGAGCCAACATTGGCAAACTTGGGGCTGATATGCCTAAGGTCCCCCAGTGACCCAGTGACCTCCTTCATAATACCACCTCTTATCAAGACTTCACTTCCCCACTTGCTACCATCTGGGGACCAAGCATTCAGAGCACATGAGTTTATGGGAGACATATGATTCAAACCATCCCATCTACTTATAATTATCACACACTATTTTACTTATAAAAACATATTAAAATTCAGGGAATATTATATTCATGGAGTAGTTTGTTTATCACATGCCTTCTTTGAACTGCCCATTTCATGATATTGAGAATATCTCTTGTTTCATTCATTTTTAACATGTACTCTAAACATTCAGAAAATGGTTGGTTTACTGGAACAATACTGCATTTCTTGGCATATAAGTAGGAGAAAACATTTCTGAAACATGAAATGAATAGATGCAATTCTACCAGTTTTACTATGACCTTAACATTTTGAGCCAATCTAACATTGACATCAACCATTACATTGTGTCACATACGGTGTGACAGTATTCACCAACTCCAAGCTTCAAATTCCTCATTGGTAAAATAGTCACCACCAGCATATCTAATAGCATTGTCGTTGTAATTAAATAAAATAATGGATATAAAATACCTAAAGAATGCTTAGCAGAAAATGATACCAAATACTTATACACTAGTATTAGCTGTGTGATTGAAATACTTGTTGGTATTATACAGTAGCATAAATTGAATTGGTTAGGCTTAAAAGGAAATCAAATCCACTTAAGAAGTTTGAGAGTTATTAATGGTTTGTGGAAACTTTAGGCTCCCTACATTCTTTTCATACTCTAAAAACTAACTTTTAGAAAAAAAATAGTGTTTCTTCTTTTTTTGTCTAACTATAAAATTTGTTTACATATTAGAGTTTACTTTTAAACCAATGGAGAAAAATGAGGAGCACAGATTATATCTCAGAAATCCTTTGTTCTTACAGTGACAATGTCAGAAAATAGAAAAATAATGCAAGAGAGAAAGAGGGAGAAAGAAAAGAAAGAGGAGGAGGAGATAAAAGTATTTTTCACAGTACATAATTCCTATATTTATTTAAAGGCACAATAATTAAATCATTGTGGTATATTTACACACTATAATACAATTTACCACTAAGAAGAAAACATTAAAAACTTCTTCGTAGAGCAAGTTTACTGTCTCAGAAACATTATGCTAAGTTAAAGATGTTGGAAATAAAACTTATAATGTATGAATCATTTTATATTAAATGCTAGACAAAGTATAATTATATAAATGATATCATCAGTTCCCAGAGACAGTGAAATGGTCAGAGAGATGAGAAAGTGACAGGAGGAGACTGGTGAAAAAATTCTACATCAAGAATGCTGATTACATGACTGTCTCTATGAAATTTATCTGAATCTATATCTAAAAATGGTACCTGTTACTATAATGCATATTAAATTTCAATTTACCTGACATGAAGAGAAACTTATGTCCCTTTTTAATAAGCCATAATAAAAAATAAAGCTATTCAGCAGTGATGAAAATTTACCACCTTAAAATTTTCAAATACAGTTTTACTTCATTACCTTGCTGAATGCTTAGAGCTGTGGTAAAGACAGCGTTAGTACCATCATTTATTAAGATCTTACTGTTAAAGGTTAATAGTTCATGCGAATTTTATTTCAAATGTGATGAATATTCTGATATAACTAGAGCATACACACACACTGCCCTACTGAGAGTCACAGGGAATGACAAAGTAGAAAAAGCATAAATTTTTTAATAGTAAATTATATAAGCTTCAATCCTACAACTGCTCCTGAAATAGATGGAAATTGGGTAAAATATGTTTTCCTGGAGCTTACATGTTTAATGCTTATTAAATATTAAAGGATACTGTGATGGTTAGGTTTTTTGTCACCTGGATCTTTTTAATTATCTTGGGTGGGTTGCTGAGGATGTTTACAAGAAGGCAGCCTCTCAGCAACTGGCAAGATATAAAGAAGCTCAAAGACGCTGGAAGTAAACATCCTTTCCTGTGTGGGCCATTCAGGAAGGAAATTCCAGAGACTCAGGAAGCCATTAAGTCTGGGGAAGGGTTGTAAAACCCCACCCTAAGGCTATATAATGGGGAAGAAATTCTCTCATTGGTTCCCTCCTTCCTGCCTGGTGGCTGTTCTGTGTGTGGTGTAGGTGATGGGTTTTTCTCTCAGCTTGGACCTGTGAAAGAGGGCCAGCCTCTTTCGCTGTTATGGACCTTCCCCTCAATCTGTAGTTTCAATAAATACTTTCCTCCCCCTAATTGAGAGATGGTTCAGCCATTAAGGCACTTTCCTGTAAAGCCTAATGACCCAGGTTTGATTCTGCAGTGCCTACATAAAGCTAGTTGCACAACATGGCACATGCACCTAGAATTTGTTTGCAGTGGCTAGAGTCCCTGTGCTCTCATTCTATCATCTGTCTATCTATCTATCTATCTATCTATCTATCTATCTATCTATCTATCTATCTATCAATAATCTATCTATATGTCTATCTATTATCTATCTATCCATCTATATATCTGTATTTCTATCATCTATTTATCTATCTATCATCTATCTATCGGTTTATCTGTCTGTCTTTCTATCATCTATAATCTATCTATCATCTATCTATCATCATCATCATCATCTATCTCTGTCTTGCAAATAATTAAAATTTTAGAAAATGGCTAGTCTAAATATAAAATTTTTATAGAAACACCTAGATTTGTTGATTCTCCTCTTTTTTTGTTTACAGTATGTTGCCGTCAGCTTGTAGTTGCTACGCAGAAAGAACCCAAACAGGAGCGGCTTGTGGAGAAATAGGTTTATTTGGCTTACGGACTCAAGGGGAGACTCCATTCTGGCAGGGAAAACGATGGCATGAGCAGAGGGCTGGACATCACCTCTGCCACAGCACTGCAAACAGCGGCAGGAAGGTGTGCCAAACACTGGCAAGGGGGAGCTGGCTTATGCCCCCCATACACCCGCCCCCAACAACACAGCTCTACTGAGGTTCTAATTCCCGAATTGCCATCAGCTGAGGATCGATCTATCAGAACACATTCATTTGTTTGTGGGGGACACCTGTATCAAACCATGACACAATATGTATGATGTAGTGTGTGTGTGTGTGTGTGTGTGTGTGTGTGTGTGTGTGTGTATTTAGGCAAATGTGTGCACAGATGTGCTTGAAGAGAGACCATCAGGTGTCTTATCCTTCACCTATGTGTTTTCGTGAGTCAAAGTCTCTCTTTCATGTCACCAGTCCACCTTCTCTATAGCACTGGGGTTGTAGACTTGCATTGCCATAACTGATTATTTTCCATGGGTCCTGAGGAATAAACTTACTCAGTCTCAAGATCTCTCAGGCCACCCTGCTTGCAGAAAGTGCTCTTACCTTCAGCCAAGTACTATTTCTTTAATCATCTCTGAGGGGATTTAATAGTCTGTCTACAGCCCCAGTTCCATCAAGCTATCTAACTTTCCTGAGTCTCGAAGTAGAATCTAGCTGTTTTTTTTTAATTAGTTATCCAATAAATCTGTAGATTTAACTGATGTGACTTTTAAATTAATATATCCACTAACATTTGAAAAGCAAAAAAATTAGAATATAAAATCTTTGGCAATTTGCCAAAAATATTTTCACAGTGTATTTACAGCTCAAATGAAATTTACACATCATTTACTTAAAGCATGTCATGTATCATACAGATGAGAAAATTAAGAGACCAAAGTAAATACATTCCTTTAAGGCTTCACTGTTTTTACTAGAAAATCAATAGTAAGGGAAAAGTATACCAACTGCCAGTCTCAATATATTTCTCCATTTTTGTCTAGGATTATGTTATTAAGACACAGACAGAATAATTACATTATCCCATCTCCTTTAGTAACTAATAGAGACCTAAACCATTTGATGTCCAGGGGTAAATGCCATTGGATAGTTACATTACGACTAGCAAATTAACAGTACGAAGAAGTTCCTGATACATTCATATTTATACCTTATTGCAATTGAAATTTCACTGAAGAAAAAACGGATTTGTTTATAAAATTATTCTGTTTTGTGTTACATGTTAGTAGTTTACATATTTAGTAATTTAGTAGTATTTAGTAGTTTACATATATATTTAGTAGTTTACATGTTTTAGTAATTGTAGTTTCAAAGCAATTGCTTTATATTGCATTTGAAGAATTACACTATTATTAGGGATGTTATTTACAGAAGTTATGTACATTTAGAACACATGTGTTTTGAATTATAGTCATTCTTAACAACTATTACAATGAAATATACTCATTAAGTACTAACTTAAAAGTTGAACATACTAGCTTGAAGGCGTATCCCTAATACAAATTAAATATATTAATAAAAGAGACATGGTTGATTAGTGTTTCATATACATGAATATTATTTTTATATTTAATATTTATAAATAGAGGTGAAAGAAATTTACCATTTTTTCTCTAATACAATGTTTTGAGAAATCTAAGGGTTTTTTTCATATGTGTGTGTTTGTGTGTATGTGTGTGTAATTTTAATCCATGGTAATTTAAAATGAACAAAGCAGAAATTTGTTAACAGGTTACACTTTAAATTAGTTAGCATATTTTAATTATAATGATGGTTACTATTTATTATTTACAATCAAGTACTCTATTCATAAATATAAGAGTGCATTACATTGTCATTGCTAAGAAAAATGATTAACAAATAAATTTATGGAAATGAAAGTATTTTTATTTGGTTTACAAATCCAGTGGAGAGTCCAGAATGCCTGGATCATAGCTTTATATGGACTCATTAGGCAACTAACAGGAGAGATTCCAAAGCATTAATGGTGTGGGAAATATTAAGAGGTGTTTAAAACAGACAAACTCTCAGAGATCATATACCTACATGTGGAGGCTTAATACACAACAGAGTTACTGATTAATAATAAGGTATACCTTAAATTTGCCAAGAGAATGACCATAAATATTCAACTGCGGGCCAAAATATAATAAAGTATAGTTGTAACTCCTTATCAAAAAAGTGAAAGTATTATATAACACATGATAAGTTATAGTCCTTCAGATACAACAAATGAATGAGGGTAGATTATACCCCATGTGTATCAGTTACTTTCTCATAGCTGCAAGAAAAAACAAACAAACAAACAAAAAACCACCTCTACCCAAAGCATTATAAGGAAGGAAATGTTTCAGTTTTGACTTATAAAATTCCCAAGAGTGCCTCATGGCAAGGAAGGCATGGTGCAGGAGCTGGTCACCTTCAGTCCAGCAGTGAGGGAGCAGAGCAGAGTGGTGAGTTCTGGTGCTCAGTTAGCATTTTAATAGTGTGGACTCAGCCAACATATTTGTGCAACCTAGAAACTATGTGATGCCCAAATGGGCAGAGACACCTGGAGGACTTTAAGAGAAGAGCACAGGTGCTCACTTGAGGCTGCAATAAAGAGTATCCCCACCTGTCATTCTAGAAACCCTCATGACACAATGTTTTCTCAGTGATGAGAAGTAATTTGCCAAAAACTGAATATTCCTTGGCTTCATCCTCATATGTCTTAAACGTATTACCTAACATGAAAATTATCTCCAAATAATTGCCTCACAAAGTGAATCCCATCATGTTCTCTTCCTTGTCTTCGGTGTGTCTTAAAGTGTAAGATGACAAGCTCTCCCTGTGTACATATACTTTCACTCATCAAATACAGCTTTTACAGTACCAAGGCTTCCCTTCTTCTTATATTCTCGATGATATCAATTTCTCTATTGCAATGGTAACTCAGAACTGATCTTAATCTCTAACTCTAGTTTTGTCTAACAAGCCCAGTTTCTTTTTAAATATCATAACTGAAAGTAATTTGGAATTGTTTTCATTGACTCTAGTTTTAAAATCAGAACTCTTATTCTATGAGTTTCTTAATCATAGAGAAAGAGTTTCTGATTTTAACTCTTACAGTCCATTTGTACAAAGTTTACTGAATATAAAAATGTAATTACCTATTGGTCTTGAATTAAACTAAACTACTCTCATACCAACAAAACTATAAAATATTCCAAAATAATTATGTGATTCATAAACCTAGTTGCTAAGCACTAGGTATCTATTTAATTTGTACATATGTGGTCATGAAATGATTATTTAGTTTTAAAATATTACATAAGAAAATTAAAACAATGAGAAATCATAAGACAATCAATGAAGAAAGAAAACGATTGAACTATAAGAATCTAAAAAAAAGTTTTATTTTTTTAAACTAAAAATTAAGTAAAAGTCCAGATCATGCATTTTAAAAAATAAATTTCCTATTGAAATCAAATACAGTGTTTGCTATGTTATCAAATTTTATGCATTTCTAAATAGAAGCTGGGGAAATATGAACTAAAGCAAAGCTGCAACATAGATTCCAGTCTTAAGTCTAATGCATACTAGAACAAATATGACTTGAATCAGATATTTAGTGGACTAAAAGTATAGATAAAGTATTTCTGATGATAATACACAAGAAAAAAAGGAGGATAGAAGACATTCAGATACATTTTGCCTAGTGACAAAGATGCATGAGGAATTTTAACCTGTATAGTTGACTCAATATCCTAAATTAAGATGATTTACTTTGAATAAATAAAAGAATCATATAAATTCACCACATCTCATACAAGAGTAGATTTTACTATAACACTTGTGGGTAGAAAGATTAAATATGCATTTCAGGTTTAAGAAATATTTAAAACTGATACACTTATTACATGTAACGTTCATATCCAAGTTGTTTTTAATACTTTATTTATGAGAGAGAGGGGGAGGGAGAGAGAGAGAAAACAGGCAGAGAGAGAATGTGTGTGCCGGGTCCTCCGGCCACTGCATGTGAACTCCAGACATATGTGTCACCTTGTGCATCTGGCTTTTAGTGGGTACTGGGGAATCAAACTCGGGTCCTTCTGTTTTGCAGGCAAACACCTTAACCACTCACTAAGCAATCTATACAGCCCTAAGTTATTTTTAAATTTTAAATCCTAGGATTCTGTTTTATTTTCTTCAAGGTAGCGTCTCACTCAAGCCCAGACTGACCTGGAATTCTCTATGTAGTCTCAGGGTGGCAATCCTCCTATCTCTGCCTCCTGAGAGCCGGGATTGAAAGCCTTCACTACCACACCTGGCTTGTTATACAGGATTCTAAGGTGTTGTCTTTTCACCAGCACTCTTTTTTATAAACAATGATTTTCCACCACAATTTAAGATTAAAATGATTACATGTGACTACATGTATGGCTCCAGTGTTTCTGAATACAAATTGGATTATAGTTCAGAAGGCTATGGTTTACTGTTCCCCTTAGAAATACTATTAGTATTATTATTTCTAAAAATTATCTAACAGAAATATTTAACATCTGTTAAACACGAATGAGGTTAATATAAGCAAATATGTAAGAATAATAGGTAGCACCCTTCCCTGATGTTCTAATGTCTACACTGACAGTGATTCAACCATGTAAGCTTTAGGCAAAGTCAAGTCTGGGGATCTTTCCTTAGAATTCCATGTATGACCATAAATTAATATTATTCATATTATTCCTAGAAACTCGAATCAATGCTTATATTTAAGTTTAACATTACCAAAACTTAGGAGCAAACTGAAAGCATTGTGATAGCGGACACTATCCATGAGCAGCAAGGATGGGAGACAAGGTGTCTTCAGAAGCCAGGTGTAAATAGGCGCTAAGAGGGAATGTGAAACTGTGTTCATCAATATGGTTTCACTAAAGAAAGCCTCAGAAGAAAATAAATGTAAGTAGTGATAACATTGTTCATTTTTTTTCCTAAGACATAGGAAATGGAGCAGAAATGGTATCTTTGGCAATAAAGAACAGGAAAACTCATTTTCTGAAATTGAACTCAAGAGACAATATCTATGTATTATAACAATAAACACACACATACACATAGTTGAAAATCTACAAATATATATATATATTTCTTTATTAAATATATATATTTCTCACTTTTCTAAAATTTTGTGGAAATTTTCCCTCTGTCTTACAAGAACTCATGATTTTTCTAAATTGTGTTAATCTAAAATTTTAGGTTAATATTTGCGCCATAATTTCTTTATCTAAGGTTCCATATGACCTAGTGGGGGCCACCTGATTATACTCAGATGAGCTAAGCAAGTAACAAACTCTATTAAGTATAATGGAATCCACACTTCTTATTTTGAACAAGAACATACAAATACAGAAAGACTGGAAGCTAGAATGGACACTGGCAAAGTGTGCTGGAGAAGATGATTGCTGTCATTTTATAAGAGATGCATTCATGCTCTCTGCTATCACTGTGTGCTCACAGGCTCTTTCCCCATGACCCCAACATGTGCCTGAGTCTCATTTTGAAGCTGTCTGATTTGATCGGTCTGTGGTGTCTATAACCATTTTTAAGGGAACACTTGATTTGTTCATGTCCAATTACACTTAAAAGGCAGATTATTCTGGACAATCACAGTAGAAACCAGTAATCTCTGGATCTATCTGAGAATTCTACCAAAAACAATCTCTTAAATGTGATTTTAGACTATTAATTCTAACATTTCATTTGTTAAGTTTCATATACAGTTCATCAATTATTTCATTATGTGTGGTATATAGTCACAAAAGCAACCAGCCACACCAATCCGATCAATTACTTTCTAAATCCAGCACTAAGAGATTTCAAGTTATAGTACCACTGTAGCAATTGCCATCATATTCTAATCGAAGAAAAACAGAGCTGCTAAAGATGTCTTTACTTTACATAAAATAAGGGGTGGAAAGTGATGTCTGGCAATTCACTCTTCATTTTTGTCCTGTAAGTAATAATAAAATATCAAACTTAATGGCTACTTGTTCTGAAATGGTTCTGATTCTTGATAAAAACCAAACTATTCCGATATTCCATCTTAAATGAGACACATAAGTTTACTAATACTGCCCCTGCTTTAAATTTTATGAAGCTTAAACTCAGAGAGATTGTGAAATATACTTTAAGACTTTCAAGGAACCATTTCTCCTTTGAAAACAGATTTAACTAAATCTCCATGAATTGAATTTCTGCCCATGTATCTATTTTCTTACCTTTTTGATCTTTCTAGAATTCACAATGGAAGGGCTAAAGAAACTAACTTCCTTACTAGGCCTTTAAACACATATATTTTAAAATGAATTATTTTATCAACATTAGCAGATAGGTTAAAGGTAGTATGTCATTTTGGTATAAAATAGGAATATACCTAGTATGGCACAAAATTATTTTAAACATGTAGCTCCCTTTAATTACCAAAGAAATGTTTAAAACCTTTATCAATTAGACAAGTTAATAATGCTTCACTAACTTGAAGTATTAAATTGAGTTTATAAATATACTGTGCATAAGTAATTTTCAAAATTAAAGAGACTAATTGATTTTTCATAGTTATGCTTTATAGAAATGTTTCTGGGTCAATAAGTAGAAATATGTATGTGTAATTTTGTCAGAGTATATTGGTAATTTAAGTGAGTAACATATTACCTTAATGCAAAATATTAAAATATTTGTCTCATTGGATGAAAACATATTCATATCAATCATAATGGAAAATAATTAATGAGTATGTAAAAGTTTTTAAGAAATCAATCCCCATAATAGAAATAAAAATAGGACAGTATAGAACCCTTAATATGGCTATCTTTTGAAAACACTTACAAACGTAAGATTTCTATTTATATATTACCAACATTCATTGATAGTGAAAGCAGATATTTACATTTGTAATAAATGCAAGATATATACAAGTGCAAGCTCGATTTTTGAAAAATCAGACAAAGTTACTAAAACAGGATTCAGACATAAAGTAAATAAACATTAAATAAAGATACACAGACATGAACAATATAGCTTCTTAATTTGTATCTGGTTAGTTTTAGATAAATCATTTAATTTATCATATTCTGCATACTACTTTTGCAAACAATGTTAAAAAGCAAGATAGATTCTGCTGGAATCAAATCTTTTCTAAAATCTTTACTAATTTTCAAAACTCATAAAGATAATTTGACTATATAATTATGTTTCAATTATTCAAATATAATTTGGGAGCCTGTAGAAAATAATATATAGTGCGGCATAATTCTTAGTACACTATATAATGATGGATCTGAATTTTATATTTATTTTCCCATCTATCAAACAGACAGATGTGATAAATTATGGAAAGTAGTATAAAGATGAAGCACACCTATCTCATATTCCTATCATAAGAACATCATTATCCATGTGGCAAAGAACACATTTTACATTATGAATAAGTTTCAATAGAGATGAAAGTTAGAGTCTATGAAAATGATAAGATGTTTTAAAATATTACCAAACAATGGATCATAGTGTTTACTGTTAAAATTGTTGAGCTGAATTATTTTGTTAGAAAAACAAACTTTTCACAGTCCCAGGGATTGAACTCAGGACCATATGGCTACTAAGAAAATGCTTTGTCACTGAGATAAATTTCCAGACCCAAAGAAAAATTGTGTAGTTTTGAAATGGTCTTAAAGCTCCTGGGAAAAACAGATGACAAAAGGAAAGTCTTCCCACTTTCTGTAGTTCAATCTTCAATATGAAGCTACATCGTGAGGATCCTGCCTGACTACCATGGGAAAACATCACCTTTGCCTTGATGTAGGGCCAAGCCTTGCTCTCTGGATTCTTTGCTTGTTTTCTTCACAAGCATTCTGCTCTTTTAATTATATTCTTTATCTCTTATCATGCAAGCTACAGAACTGTTGATGAATTGCATGTTGTGTGGATCACCAAGCCATAAAATTGAAAATGGGTAGAAATATCTATCATTAAAAGAAAATAGTAACTATGGGACCGAGCACAGTAAGGGTGAGGGCATTAGACTTTGCCAAAAGGAACTAATACAGGTGCCCAAGAGCCTATAGTATTTGCCTCTCATTTTTCTTCTTGTGTTTTTAGTCTAATGTAGAGGTCTCCATATCCATTGAAAAACAATAACCATGTTCTACACTGATAGATAATTTTGCATGATAGTTATCACCATTCAAAACTGTGGACATTGCAAACTTGTTCTGCAATGATTCTAAAAGGAATGAAGGGCAAACTTCTCAGTAGGTAGAATCTGTCACAGGGCACCTAGACAGTGCAGTGTTTTGAAGGACAGATGAGCAGAAGCATGGAGCAGTCTACGTGATCAAAGGTATGGAGAAATGTGAAGGTTGTTTATGGAAAAGAGAACTGTGGGTGGATCTATGTGAATGAAACAGAATGGAAAGGTACTTGTGTTTCATGGGAATGCTTACGAAATCATCATGTTTTTAGAAGAGCATGGTAGTCATGAAATGAATTGTTCAGTTTCTTTCCCAGGAAACTCTGCCATGGTTTAATTGGCTGATAATAAAAATGTGGGCAATGAGTGACAACATGCATACGAGTTATGGATTGACTCCACCTCAAGTGTTTCCACCTGACACACAAGCCTCGCTACAGCTTTCCTTGATTGTCTAGGATATCAACAGTGAAAATCATCCCCATGTTACTCAGTTGCTGCTACTCCCTCCCCATAGTTGTGTGGAAGCTAGTTGAATATTCAAACTCTTTCTATTATGAAAGAGAGAGGGTTTTATTCTTAGAGGAGATACAAGTCTTTACTCTGCATGTTGATTTGAACTACTAAATTGATCTGGATAATTACAAATTCTTTCATCCACTAGCATGACATTTCATGTCGCATTACTACTCACCAAGGAACGTACTTCACTGCAAATAAGGTGCAAATAGACACATGCTCAGTGGGCTCACTAGGGTGGGTTTGGCTCCCATGGCCCTGAATTCCCGCCATCACAGGATGAGGATACCAAGATCACGAGCACCAGTGAGAGAAGCAATAGTTCTAGGGTGTGCCCATGCCTCCAGGATGTGTGCCATGCTTGCATCCATGTCTCTTGCAGAATGTGTGATGCCCAGTCAAGAGTGAAACAGTACAAACTTGGTGGCACCTTTTGGTAAGACTACTAATGATCCACATAAAAGTTTTTGCTTATTGTTCAGAAGAGACTAGACCACTCTGGGTTTTCCGGATGCTGAACCCACTGACTTAATGATGATGAGGGATAGCTGATCTTATCAAATTGAGTGTGGGTTTACACTAAACAGAGCTAGAAATGAGATGCAGGTTTGAATGCAGGGAATTTTTCAACATGTAACTTATCCCAGATCCATTGAATAAAATCAATGAAAGACTAAATAGCACTAACCTAAGCAAATTTAAATAATTCACACATGATCACCAACCTCCCTTAATGTTCATTAATAATGATTTGTGTTGCTTTAGCAGGTAAAGAAACACAGCTAACTGAAGGTTTTACTCAGTATAGGAGAATGTGAAGTGGGTTGTCATAAATATTGTTATAAAATAGCTACCCCTATGTGAGCAGCTACAAAAATGAGGACTGTAATTGGGATTAGTCTTTGATAACAATACATATGCATGTTGAAAATATTTCTGTTTAACTGTACTCTGTTTTAACTCTATCATCAAAGATGTGATAATAACCATTGACTCCATCTATATTTCTGCTCAGTATCAGCTACAACAATAGCAAGCATCAACACTTGACTTCTTAAATAATATGTGCATAAATATCTCAGGTAAGTTGCTGGGAATGAAGGGATGAGTAGGATTCAACTGAGAGAAAATATAACATAAATGGCAAAAATGGTACTTGATATTTACTTCTGAGAAAGGAACCAAGATGTCTTGCCTCCACTATTTAAATTAATTTCTATTTCCTTATTATCAATAATATTTTTCTTTAAGTCTGTGGTAACACTCTTAAAATATCCACTTTAGAATTTCTCATACACATGGCAATTCACAACCTTTTTCATGACCTTGGAATGTGAGCATGTCTAATTTATTTTTATATGTCCTATAGTGAATGGGATAATTTTATCTATTATTATACAATTATTAAATTAATTGAAATTAGTTTAATAAGCAGATTTTATATTTGAAAATATTGTTTTAACTTCATACCACCATCCATTATTCACTTGTGATCAGATTCTAGAATGTATACCCACATCCGCATGAACACACACACACACACACACATTTAAAGCAAGAACTATGTCACTTATGCTAATAGGGTAACCCTAGATAAACTCAGTTTGCCACAAAATGAAAAAAGAAAGGTTATCTCAGTGGAAGGGTGACTGGTTGGGAAGGACGGGGAGAATTGCCTGTGTCTGAGGGGAATAGGAGAGGGTTGTGAGGATGAGTGTGAAAAAATGCATCATAGGCACATGTGAAAATATCAAATTAAATATCATTTTAGAAATAAGTAATTACAATAAAAATTTTAGCCTGGAGACATTAAAAAACAAACATTCTAATCATTGACATATAATTTGCATGGATTATGTTAGCATACTGAGTTTAATTTGTAGGAATAAAATAGAAATTCTGATATCAAGTAGACATTTTAGCATCACCTTAAGGTCAAGTGATAACATATTCATGCATAAGTGTGACAAGAAGAGAGGAACTATACCACCTGAATTGGGAAAAAAATTAGTTCTCTAGGTTTATATTTACAAACCTGTACTACCCCCCATTGTGATACAGTATATGTTACCATGATGTGTTGCTCTAATTGCATCAAACAGAACCATAGTATCTGCCTATGCTGTAAACACAGCCCATTATGAGAAGACCCATTTTGCACCATCAGAGCTTAGTATTTAATCCTCATTAGGGACATGAAATCGTTAATGTTGGTTGTTCTTACTCTCTATTTTCTGAGCAAGTAATTTTAGTAAAGTTGGACTTTAATTTTAAATACCACAGATCAGAAGCTGACATGTGTTCTTATAAAGAATATATTGAAATCTAATAAAATGATGATGATATCTGATTTAAAAAAGCAATCATCACATTTAACATTCACACAACCAGTGGAAGATAATAGAGTACAGGCTCCAAATGTTATTTGCATTTTTTTAGATAGACACTATCAGCAGGTATCCAGTGTCAAATTCTATGTGAGAAGCTTGGTATGTGGAGTACCTAACCAAGAAAAGTAAGAATAATATTAGAGAAGTTGTATTTAATCATTGGCAAAATGAAAACAATCTATTGCAAAGAATTCAAAAAGTCAATTCAATGCCCTAGTTGTTGTAAAAGTATAAAAAAAGTAAAATTACAGTATGGGGTATATTGCCAAAACTATTAGTCACAATATTCACACTCCTGTGAAACTTAGCACAAAACAGAACACCTGGTAGTGTTCCTGTATAAATAGGTAATCAGGGAAACAAATTTTGTGTATCAGTAAAAAATATTATAATCATGACCCAAATTTTAATTATCATTCATTAGTTATACAGTAATCAGGGTTTAGTGGAAGAAAACAGGCATAAAATAGACAGTGCAGCATAGTCAGATAGAGTCTCTTTTAATTGAATGCCTGACCCTAGTGACAGAATTCCTCCAGCAATGCTCCACCTTTTAAATATTCCATAAACTTCCCAAATACCTACAGACATGGTGTTAAAACACATTAGCCTTTTGTACAATATTTTACATTCAAACTTCCACAAGTATCAACTTATAAAACTAAATCAATCCCATTTGATTTACTGGCACAGTATTAGGCCCCTAAAACATACTCAATGAAAATGAAATTGAATCTCATTAATGAATGTTTATGTGAATATAAAGATATTTATTATTAGGTAAAGGGTCAAATATTCAAACAATAACCAAATGAAAATTTTAGTAGATTGCTTTGAATGGCAATATCAAAATGTTTCAGCTATCTAGTCTATCTTTCCACTTTAGAAAGAAATGCTACTGAAGTCTTCCATAGGTTATAACTCTTTAATAAGACTACCAATGTGGGATAAGTTATTTTATAATGACTAGATTATTACTCTAATATTGTTAATTTTATCCATTCATATTTGGGTTCATATTTCATTGGGAAATTGAAACAGAATAAGGACATTGACCAATACCTGCATAATACTGATCAAGATGAAGATTAAGTTTGCAAAGGGCTAAGGAAATCATTTTATTCTCACATATAAAAATATTCAACATACAACTTTGCATCCCAGTTTCAGACATCACACCAGGTACCTAATACATAGTCATTTTCTACATATCAAAGTTTATTATGAAGTTTTATTATGAAATTATAGTATTTTTTCATGGTGACAGTAGTTTATTGTTGGCAACACCTTATTGTCTTACCTGTTTCAGTAATTCCCAAGGGATGACCATTGTCACAAGGACACATCCTCCGATCTTTGTAATTCCATAAGGAGAGACAATGTTTGCATGCAAGATTCATTATATGCTCTGAGTTTTGGTCATGCATTGCTGGAAAAATAGCCAACCAAAACAGCTTATAGGAGGAAAAGGTTTATTTCAGGCTTACAAATTCCAAGGGAACACCATCAATGATGAAAGAAGCTGGCTCATGTCCATAGATCCAAGCAGAGAGACATCATCAAACAGCCAACACCAAAAAAACATGATCAGACAGAGCATAAAATTCCACAGTATCTACCTGGTCTCCACACACCTTAGCATTTGACTCATGACTTCCCCTTGGGGGTACACCCCTTTTAGCAGCAATGTGCATGCTAGGGGCTCAAGGTGCAAGCTCAATTTTAATATGGGGGTCATACACTCAAGCTATCACTTTCAAGCTACCAAATTGTGCTCCTAGCCCCGATATACTCATGACTATCTGACTTAATGTAAATTGAATTAAGTCCAACAGCAAGTCTCCACAATCTTTACAAACTTTAAGGCTCTTGAAAAATCTCAAGTATTATTTGAGAACCAAGACTGTCTCATATATGTAAGTCATGTAAAATCAAAATGGGTTACATATTTCCAACACATAAAGGCATAGAGTAAACATTTCCATTGCAGTAAGGCATAATAATGAGAGAATGGAGCAACTCAAAATCAATACCATGAAATAGCTTCAGTTTAAGTCTGACATCCTTAACTAGTGATGAAAGTCTCTAGATTCCAAGTCCACCCTTCAAGCTGCCAGCCATTCCATAGTCCTGTCATATTCAAAACATCGCCAGGTCTACACTGCAAACCACGGTTCATCTTTTTAACCACACATAATTGCCTTATTTGGACTCTACATAGAGATTTCTACCCTGTTTAGCTTTGCCACATCAAAGCAGTAGCTCTTGAAAATGTTTCTCTTCGTACAACGACCTTATTCTATACAGAGACCTCACCCTGCTTCACATTGCCACTTCTCACTTGGCTGTGTACACTTCATGACCCGCATCCTTGTATTTTCCATGCTTTCAAAAATCATTGCAAAGTTTTTAGAAAGCCAAATTTGTAAATACAGGGGAGCAAACCTTGACTTTGAAGAATAGTAAACTTCTTCAGTTTTTCTTAAAGTCATCTCTTTTCAAAAGAATTAGCATTTAGCCTTTCCTGAGTGGATTTCACTGTAGGGTATCTTTTCTATGGTCCCAATTCAAAACAGTGGCCCAACCATACTTTGGGTAATTATTTTAACAATTGAGCTTTCAGTAATTGACCTAAAACTCATGTCTCTTCCAGTAACTTTAAACAAATCATTTTCCTGTGATAAACCATAAATTTTCATATCTTTCTGTTATATATCTTTTACCGAGCCAACTGGCTTATATCTTTTTAATTTAACCTTTCTCAAATTCTTAGGGCTTGGGCAGAACACAACCAGCCTTTCTGCCATTACCCAAGTTCCATCAGTTTCTCTACATCACCTTTGAAAGTTCATAAGTCAGGCCTTTACAGTCCAAAATTCACTCTACAATTATCACTTTCAACCTTTCCCAGGAATAGCCCATAAATTTGTCTTACCTCACTCACTGTAAGGCTACTCCAGTCCCATGTTTCAATTACACATGCCTACAGAACACAAGTTCCAAAAATCCAAAGATCACATGTTCAATTCAGCACAGCAGAGACCCCACTCCTAGTCTCAATTATACTGTTACAGTCAGATCTGTGTTGCTGGACAAAAATACTCCCCAAAAAACAATTTAAAGTCACTGATATGAGGAAAGGGTTTTTTAGTTCAGGCATACCAATTCCAGGGGAATGCCATCAATGGTAGAAGGAACTGGTTCATTTCCTTAAATCCAAGCAGCAAGAGAGAGACTCCATCAACTAAAACAGTATGCAAATACCAAAAAATAAGAGGTTGAAACTGCTCTAAATACATTAGGGCTGAACTCCAATATCCTCCCCAGTGGCACACCACCTGTAGCAGGTATTTGCCTTCCAGGGGCACAATTACAAACTGAATTTTAAGAAAACACCTGAGTCTATGGGGTCATACCTTCAAACTGTCACATTCAAAGTTCATACTATAGAAAGTCCTTATGGCAGAATATATTCTGCATCATTTTTTTATTAGTCATTAAAGTAATGATCAGGGTTGATATAATTGTTATTGTTGGCATATGTCATAGAATTAACAAAAATTCTCAATCAACTGATGGATGACCTGCATGGAATAAATTGGAACATGTATATTTCATGTCATATCTTTTTCTTGTATCTTCTCTTGAAAAGAGTAACAGTATAATTGATTATTGTTTTGCATTCATTGAACTATACCAGTATATAATTTATCCAATAGAAACTATTTTCTTGATAAAAATGATATTACCTCATTTTGTTATTTTTCTAAAATGCTAAAGAAAGATATATCAATTTTCCCCAAATTTCCCAGTGCTTTTCTTCCTCTCTATTTTTTGAAAACCAGGGGTAAATATATAATATATAATATTTAATATTTAAATATAAGGGTTTAGTTCACAAAGATATTGATAATATCATGATATCTCATTTGATACAAGGTAAAACAGAAGGAGAAGCCAGTGATAATTAATTTATGCAGTAAATATATATGTGGGTTGTATAATGCTTAAGAAGACAGTTTGGGGAAGCAGAATACCAAATCAATAATCCACAGAAAATGAAGTTTGAAGAAGCAAACAAAAGATGACTAAAACTTTCAGAGAATATCCTGAGTGAGCTTTAGAATATTAGGACATTTAAGGGCACATATGCAATTGGGAGAATATAGAAGGCATGTGTGTGCCCAGGGCAAAATGCATACTAAGAGAAAACAGAAGAAATTCTTCAATTTCCACTTCAGAGTTCTACTACACTGATTAAAAATCTAGAAAATCATTGTGGACTGACATGAATACAATGAAAAAACTACAGTGTTTCCTTATTTGCTTATTGTGTTTTAGGCTTTGTCAGTAAAGGAAATCGGGATAAACGGGAGCTCAACACAATTTAAGAATTAGAGATGTTAATGACCATATACAACAAAAATTGTAATCTTTGCAAAAAGCATCATATTGTAAGGCATGAAATGAGTGATGAATGAACATTTCAATAATAGAGGCACAGCAAAGCATAGCAAAGATGTATCAACATAAAACCCAACAAATCCTGAGGTGGGAGGAGGGTTTGACCTAGAATTCCTACACCACAATATTTGAATTTGCAGTCTTCCATAACATGTTAAAAGACATACAGATTAATAGAAAAGTGTGACTCTTTCAATGGTAAAATCTTAGAAAACATCTCAGCCATCAGCTTAAGACCATGTCTGTAAAGCAATGGTCTTAAATAAGGTTAAAATCCAGAAGAAAATATGAATAAAATTAAATGAAAACAGAAAAGTTATTTATAAACTTGAGACTTTCAAAAAACTAAATTAATTTTAAAGAAGTTATATTGAAAACTGTAAACTGAAATGTAAATGCTATAAAAAGTAGTAGAGAATCACTATCGGATTTGGAGTAGGAAGAGTGCAAATATCAGCAACAGTGAAGATAAATATTTTAAATGATTGAAATATAAAGAGCAGAAATAAAAAAAGTTTGGAGAGAAATAAATTGGGTGTAAGAGATCTTTGAGACACCCAAGCATGCAAGACTAGACACAGAATACAAACGGAAGACAAAGAAAAGAACCAAAAGGATTTTTAAAGCAAATACCAAAATTTTGATTAGAAATATAAAAAAAAGAAATATAAATCTATAAATCCAAAAAGTCAGCCCACGAAGGAGGATATACAACTGATCAGGGATGGGGAGGGGGGGAATTGGGGAAGTCGGGATAACAACACATGGTTTGCCCACTAAATAATGTAACTCATTATGGACAATAAATATTAAATTTAAAAAAAAAGTTAAATTAATTGTAAATTTAAGGGGAAAAGACTCAAAACAGATTCATGCCAAAAGAAATTGTAATGTAAGGGTTACAAAACAAAATCAAAATGCAGAAACAAGCTATAGAGCAACTACTAATAATAATGTCTAAGGAATCTCCAATACCATCAGTACCCAATTTCTTACTATTATTTATAGATTGCTTATTTAATGCTCTGAAATATGAAACAAAACAAAAATTTTATATCTACCAGGCATTTTTAAAAGGAGATACTAAGGTAGTGTTGGTATCTCAAGTAATTTTTCAGTCAAAACCAATTGTCTAAAAGGAAAAGTGGTCTATAATTATAGTTCCAGGTTCTGGGAAGTTGAACATTATGTAGATGCATTCATTACTTGAGGGTGTTATTTTTGGTTAGGATCCTCTGTAAAATACAAAGAACAAGCTTATCTGAGATGGCACACTTTTATTACAACGTTTTCCCATCAATAATAATTAATATATTTATTATTGAAGGTATTAGTCCCTGCCCCGACTTCATGGCTTTGAAAAGATGTAACAACCAAATCACACACAAAAGTAAATGTTTATTGTTGCTGGACAAAACACATGACTAGAAGCAGTTTATGGTAGGAAAGGGGCTATTTCAAGCTCACAGAATCCAGGGCAAACACCATCAATGGCGGAAGAATCTGTTTCACTTTCACAGATGCACAGCAAGAAACATCATCAAACAGCCAGCCAACATGAATAGCCAGAGTTTCAAACTGGCTCTGAACAAACCTAGTAGGGCTGGATTACAAGATCTGCCCCCAGTGACACTTCCTCCATCAGACTGCTGGAGACTCACATTGCAAGACTAGATGAATTTAGAAAATCAATTCCAACTTTTGCAAAATAGTTCCCAAAAATAGAAAATGAAACATTTCCTAGCTGATTATTCAAAGCATTATTGCTTTGTAAAAGCCAGAGGTGAAGATATCATAAAAAGAAAGACAAATCCATCATAAAATCATAATTACAGACCAATATGCCTTATTAATATTGATGCACAAATCTTAGCAAAATAATTACATACGTAATCCAACATAATGATGAAAAGATTTCAAACTGAAAACAAGTGAGATTTATTCCTGGAATGTAAAAGTAATTTGACACAGGAAAAAGTGGCAATGCAATAGATCTCTGTACAAAAAGAAACAAAGCAGGGGAAATGATCTCAATTGATGCCAAGACAGCTTTTGTTAGATCTCAATACTGTTAGGATGAAATAGTCACAAAACCAGGAATCTCACAGCTATTAACATACTGTGATTTCTCTCTATAAGAGGAACAAGACAAAGATGCCTTTTTAACTACTATCATTCATCACTTTACAGTAAATTCTAGCCAGAGTAATTATACTATAATCAGAAGGAAAGGATGTCAAAATTGAAAAGAAAAATAAGCTATATTTATCAGCAGAAAACATTACTGTATTGGTTAAAAATTCTAAAGTTTCCACATAAAAGCATCTAAGAGTTATGTATGAATTCAGAAGTATTGCAGGCATAAATTAGCAGAAAAGTAGTAGTTTTGATTGTATGTACCTACAAAATTAGTTTAAGAAAAAATTAGAATAGCAATATAACTATACAATATATAATAAATAAGAAATTTATGCATGTATATAATAGCAATTAAATATATGACTATTAACTAAGAAACTTAAAGAGTGTTATAATGAAAACAGTAAATCACTGATAGAAGAAATTAAGGAAGAATAATGTGATAGTTTGAATCATATTTCCTCCATAATCTCATGGGTTTTGAATGCTTGGTCCCTAGTTAGTAGCAATTTGGCGGTGGAGCATTGCTGGAGGAGGTGTGTTGCTAGGGACAGGTTTTGGTTTGTTATAGCCAGTATTTCTTTGTCACATATAGGCTCTGTCTCCTGCTGTGGCCTTCTATGGGATGTGACAGAGGTGATATCCAGCCTTGCGATGCTTTCTCCTTTGCCATCATGAAGCTTCCCCTCAAGACTTTAAGACAAAATATAATTTTCCCCCATAAGATGCTTTTTGTCAGTTTCATCCCAGCAAGAAGCAAGAAACTACAAAGGATGCTCTAAATGAACAAAGTCCTTGATTAAAGACTAGGGAGGTACTGTGAAGAAGTTAGAAATGCCTGAAACAATTGAAAGGAGGCATGATGCCATAAATCCTGACGTGCATATATGAAGCCTTCTGGTATGTACCTTTCGTCACATCCCAGCATCTTGTTCTTCATAAATAGGAAAGCTAGTCTTCAAGTTTATATGGAATTCCAAGGATCACAAAGATAAAAACAAGTCTAAAGGAAGAACATCCTTGTCTGAGAATTCTCACTTCCCTGGCTCACCACAAAATTTCATTAATCAGAAAGCCCTGCAGTGCCATAATGATAATGCTATACACCAATGGAATTACACAATCCGTAAATAAAACTTAACATTTATATTTCATTTATTTTCACTAAGAGCAATTAGTTCATTTTAAAAAATACAAGAACCATCTCTTACAACAGGGTGTTTTGTGGGCAAAAGAATGAAGTTATTCATATCTTATGAAAAAATCAACATGAAATACACCAACAATTTCACCTATGAGTTGAACCAATAAAAATCTATCTGGACAACAAAGAGACGACTAGTGACAGATTTAAATTTGACAATAAATTATCAGGTAAAATAGAAATATATGGAAAGCAAAAAAAAAGATAAACTTTACTTGATCTAAACTAAAAAAAAAAGGATTTCAAAGCAATCAAAGGTATGGGGGGATACTTTCAAATCATTTACCTTTCAAGGGTTATAATACACTGTATACATGGAATACCAGTAAATGTATACTGTGTTCTTTAGGGTTAATGAAATATTTTGAAATTATAGTTCTTATAATTTGTTTATATGATTTTATGAATAACTAAACACAATGAATAGTTCCCTTTCAATTTGTGAAAATAATGGTTTCTAAACATGTTTTCTAAACTGTTTATTTATTTATTTCGTTTAACAGATTCATGTTATATGTTCCTAGTCAGCCTGAAATCACTATGTAGCTCATGGTGGGCTTGAAATTGTGGCTCTCTTTCCATATCTTCTTCCTAGTACTGGGTTTACTTGTGCACTCAGCCTTCAATTGCATCTTATTATTGAAATAATTTTACCTTCAACACTTCATGTTCCTACAACAAGACTTCTATGTGCAAAGAAGCAAAATGGATTCATTCTTATTTGCTAAGGGTTTCTATGGAAGCGTCATTAAACAGGCATGGTTGAACAAAACATCAGCTTTCTGTGATTAATTCAATATCCAGCCCCTATTTCTTCCTTGATGGTTGATCCTTGTTCTTGGTCCTTCTGGTGGTCACTACTAATTTAAGCTATATATCCCAGCCCTAGTGATCTAATTTCCATAAAAATCACCTACATTGATCACCTACAAGGGACTTAGAAATTCTTCTATCAAGAACTATGGAAAAAGATTCAATCATATAACAAAGATGCTTCTATCTGCCTTGTAATCAAGGGAACTATAGTGTTGGGAACTCCATATCAATCACTTCAGGCTAAGATAAATTATATATTTCTTATTACATGACAATTATTCAGTTACTCAATCATGCTGTTGAGATATAATAGTTATTATAATGAATGCTACATTGAAAGTATTTTCCATTTTTCTGGAAGTTATATAGATATTTTCCTATATTTGTTATGACAAAGTTTCAATGAATGTTTCCATGTGCTAAAACATACATAGGTTCATTTTTCCTATTGAAATTTGATAAGCTCTTCACATATGAACTATTTTTTTGTTAAATTCAATGCTTGACATTGTTTTCTTTTTTAAATATTTTATTTATTTATTTTTCAAGCAGAGAGATACAGAGAGAGAAAGAGAGATAGAGCTAGAGAGATAGAGAGAGCACCAGGGCCACCACCTTGTGGGTCTGGCTTATGTGAGTACTGTGGAATTGAACGGGGGGGGGGGGCCTTAGGCACTGGAAGCAATTGCCTTAACTGCTGAGCCATCTCTCCAGCCCAGACATTATTTTATTATTTTCAATATCAACTTGCATATGCTAGTGTGCTACAGTATGAGTGAATATGAATACAAATTACTGCAATTTTATAGAAAATTTGGAATATATATCATCTTTCTCATATTTAATATTGTACCAGCGCTTTTCTATTACTTATACTTTTAAAAAAATCCAAAGGTTTATTAGTGTATTCCTGTGTTCTTTTGTAATTTTATTATGTATAATTCTTCCCTTTATATCAATTAATACTTTATATTCTTTCTCAAGATCTTCTTTCTAATGGGAGATTTATTGATGGTGCAAACATATAAAATAGAATTATCTAAATGAATTCTAAAAATCCTATAACATTTTATATTTGTTTTTGAGGTATAGAAATATCTGTAATAATTTTTAGTTCCCTCTTTTTCTTTTTTCCCACTTTCTAATGTCTATACCTTTCTTCTTCTCTGACTTATGGGTTTGTATTACTCATACTTGACCCACTTGACAGTATAGTTTAAAACAAGGTCAGAAATTGGCTGTTCCATAAAACAGATGTCTCGTCCTAAGTCCTGGTGGCTTTTCTACTTCTGATTAATCTTGTCCTTCTGAGCAGTAACTCAACACAAGCCACAGCCCTATCAGTGTTCAGAGATTATGTTTTGGACACTCTACAATTTATGAGGGGATTCAGTTCCATGCTCTCTTAAATGGTGGATTCCTGAATGCCTTCCCCCCCCCCCGCTTGAGACTAGTATTTCATTGCCTTGAGCCTTTCCTTCTATTATGTTATCTGTTCTCTATTTTGTCTGTAAAAATATATGTCAGGTTTTACAGCAAGTGGTCCAGAAATCTTTGGGGAAAAATTGAATGTTATTATATGCTTGGAAATTATTGATGTTGATCTAAAATGTAAAATTATATTTTGATTAGAGATATGATTCATGTAATGGTTAATAGTATCAACATGACATGACTTAGAGGCACCTAGGAGACACATCTTTGAATGAATGTGTGTGTCAAAATGTTTCCAAAGAGGTTTAAATCAGATAGAGAGACATACCCTGAATGTAAGTGGCACCAATCCGTGGGTCAGTGTCCCATAATAAAAAGGAGAAAGCTCAAGCACGAGCTTTCATCTGCATTCTTTCTCTCTCTTTCTCCTTCCTCAGATCACATGCAAGGGGACGTGATGCTCTGAGGTCTAATCTAACATCTGAACACTCTGGCCACTGCACTTTCTCATCTTAACAGGCTATACCTTCTTTCCTTAAGCTATTTTGTCACAGCAATGAGAAAAGTGACAAATATGATATTTAATGCTATATTTCCTTAACAAGTCATAGCAGCTTTACAAGTGAGTAATGAATCTGAATCAGAAAGCCCGTTATCAATTAAATTGTCATGTGAAAATCAACAACATTGGAAAACTAATGTGAAAGTAGCAAAAAAATGAGAGTATAGGAAGTTTGTTTTTCTTTTAAATTTTCTTTTAGTTCTTTTTTTTTAAGTTGGAACATACTTAGGTATCATTTATCTTATCATTTTCAAATACAATTTGTTTTCATTTATGAGTTTCATTTCAGTTTTATCTTAAAATAGTTATTAACGTAAGGTCATTTGTGCTGTGCTTTTCAGTGTGTGCCTATAAGAAGAGAGATGATAGACATACAAGTAATGTAAACATATTTTGTTTAAACATGTAAAACTGAGAAAAAATAAGCCAGGTCTAACTTGCTCGGTTCAAGATTGTTAATTTTAATAGGAATAAATTATAGATTTTAGTCAACAATTAAAGTTATACAGATAAAGACAAGATAAATCTACTTTAATGTCAACATTATTTGGAACATCTTACATAGCACTTTACTATTTAGTTTGGTTGGGTGATAGACATTTGTAGAACTACTTTTTTCTGAAAAAAGTTAGCAAAATATATTTTCAGAAATATTTTGCCGGGCTCAGTGAAGTAGGTGAAAAGTGAACTGGTGGACATGATTAGCTAGAAAAATAGCAGGAGACACAGAGAAGTACATGCTTTCTTGGAACACTATGTTTAAAATCCACTACAAACAATAAAAGCTGTGCTGTGTAAGCAACAGTTTCTAGTAAAACTGAAATAGCAAACCAATTCACTAATGCAATTATTAGTCATGACTGCCATAATAAAATAGAGATCGGGTTTCATAATAACAGGAGTTTGTTTTCTTTTTGTTAAGCATTCTGGAGGCTCCCAGCAGAGTTGGTTTCTTGCAAGGCGTCTCTTCTTTGTTTACAGATGTTCATCTCACTGTGACTTCCTTCACACTCATTCTTTGTTATCTGCTCAGACAATGAATACTACAAAGATTGATTTAAGTATTATTTCTATGTGACTAATATCCTTCTTAAACTTATAAACAATTCCATTTTTTACCCTTACCCTTACTGGCCTAATATTTACAAAATATTCAAATGAGTTTCTGTTTACCCACAAAAGTTTTCTTAAAAATCTAAAATGAGTGCTGGGGTAAGGGCTCAATGGTTAAGCCATTTGCCTGAAAAGCCTAATGACCCATGTTCCCCAGTGCCCTGTAAAGTCAGATGCACAAAGTGCTGCATGTATTTGGAGTTTGTTTGCAGTCGATAGAGAGCCTCTTTCTGTCTGTACCTACCTACCTACCCACATCCATACATGGCAGAATCTCACTATAGCCCCCAACTAACCTGAAACTCATTCTGTGGCTCTGGCATATATATATATATATATATATATATATATATATATATATATATATATATATATATATATATATATATATATATATATGAATATATATATATATATATAAAGAATATATGTATTCTTTATCAGTCATATAAGCATAAATATTTTCCAATTGACACATCAATTTAAATAATTTTTAAATTTTAAATTTTCCAGTTCTTTTGAATAAAACTCATGGTACAAAATGTGCAGTCAGCTTTCTTGTTGCTGCATAGAAAGAACCCAACCAAAAGCAGCTTATGAAAGAGTGGGTTTATTTTGGCTTACAGATGTGAGGGGAAGCACCATGATGGCAGGGAAAATGACCACATGAGCTGAGGGTGGACATCACCACCTGGCCAACATCAGATGGACAATGGTATCATGAGAGTGTGCCAAACACTGGGAAGGGGAAGCTGCCTAGAACCCCCATAAACCTATCCCCCAAAATACACCTCTCAAAAGGTTGCAATACACAAACTGCTATTAGCTAGGGATCAAGCATTCAAAAAGCACTCATTATGGGGGGGGAGAAACCTGGATCAAACCATCACAATTCACCCTGGCCCCCATAAACTAAACGTCATACATGATGTAAAATACAATTCAATCAGCTCAACTCCAAAAGTCCCCAAGTTTTCCTTTTAACTAAGCCCTAATACCAAAAAGTAAACCTATAATGGCACAGAACATTCAGTTTGCAAAAGATAGCATTGGGCAAAGCAAAAACAGATTGAACTAATACAAGACTTAAAAGAAACAGGGCAAACATCAAACTCTAACCCCAAGTCTCATAATAAGCAGTGATGCATCTCTTGGAGTTCTGATTCTGTACCTCCAACTAGGCAACTCACACTCCCAGAAAACTTGCTGGCAGCTCTCTTTGACAGCCATCCAGTTGTCCTGGTATTTCATTTGGTCTCCACTTCAACCCTAGGTTCATCCTTAAGCCACTCTCGGGCCTCTATGCAGGTAATCAAACAGTCCTACTTCACAATGCCAATGACTATTGCCCCCCTCCCCCCCCACAAAACTGTGCGGCTCATCCAATGGCCCTCTTGCCTGCATTTGCTCTACTCTACAGTACAGGTGAGCTACTAACTTGGTAATCCAGGGGGGAACAAAGCAACTTTGAAGAGCAGGAAACCTTCGGCATTCAGGCTCCTTGCTTCAAGAGTCCTCTCCCTGTTGTCCCAATGCAGATCAATTGGCCCAATTTCAACGGTCATAAACTCCAAACAATTGCAGCTGAATAGGCAGCAGTTTCAGCCCAAGTGTTTTTTTTTTTAACTTTCTGTGCTATCTCCATCTGCTCACAGCAGTCTAGGTCCATGCAAAGCAACTTTGCACAATCTCAGAATACAGGCCAGCAGAAGCAGCAAGCCTCTCACACAAACTTCTGGCACACTCCTGACAAATTTCTTTCTCACCTGCATAAGCCAAACTCAAATTCCATAGTTCTCATTGCATTCAATCCAATCAAGTCTTTCAACTCTGACCAGATTGGTCCTTCCACGATCCTCCTCCATTCAAAGCCACAGAATCAGCGTTCTACCAGCTAGAACAGATCCCACTCTCTGGTAGCAAAACTGATATAGTCAGTCTTCTCATTACTGTGAAAAAGAGACTAACCAAGAAACTGCTTGTGAAAGAATGGGTTTATTTTGGTTTACAGACTTGAGGGAAGCCCCATGAACAGGAAAAATGATGGCATGAACAGAGGGGTGGATATCACCTCCTGGCAACATCAGATAGACAGCATCAGGAGAGTGTGCCAAACACTGACAGGCTAAAACCCTCATAAACCTGCCCCCAACAACATTGTGCCAACAAGGTTCCAATAGCCAAACTGGCATGAGCTGGGGATGGAGCATTCAGAACAGAACATACTAATTTTATGGGGGACTCCTGAATTAAAGCACACCACAAAACAACCCAAGAGTTCTACCTGTAGGATTTCCTCTTTTACACTGATCTGGCTGAACTATTTTAGTGAAGTTTATTTCTCCCAACTTGACATCAGTGGTGTCATTCCTCAGAGCTGAGCTGAAGCAATGGAAGGTCATGGAATGAAAGAACCGTGGTTTTGTCAGGAATCACCAAACTCTCACTCTCCCTACTCGCTCTGTTAAGCTGCTGACTCTGCAGGTATGACTTCCAGCCTTCACTCCTCCCTGATTGCAGGCTGACTGCTTCACAGGTTTCCAAGGATGCCCTGAAGTACAAATTAGTCCCACAGTCTGATCCAAATAAACTCAGCGCCATTGCAGAGCTGCTTGGTGAGGTGTGTGAAGTTTACTCTATACATAGGAGGGCTCTCATTAGTTACCTCATTACGTGCTCCTCTCTGGCATAGTTGCTGGACCACATTAAACCTTGTTGAATCTAAATGATTTTTACTAAACACTTTGCTTTTGACCAATTTTAAACTTGAACTTCTCCACTATTAGTTTCAAGTGAATTCAGTTCTTTTAGGAAGAGCTTTGGAAAACCGTTTTCTATACCCCTGTAAAACAGTTAAGGGTTTTCCACATTAGGAAGAAATTGGAGAAATGTTGGGAATCCCCTCCTTAGTCTTGACCTGTCAAATCTGGGGCTCAACCCATCTCTTCTTAGTCAAGAAAAAAAAAAACTGCCAAACCCTTAGCTCCTTATGCAGTTAACCTCCTTGCTGTGACAAAACCCAACACAAGCAGCTCGTGGAGGAAAGGGTTTATTTTGACTCTAGGACTGGAGGGGAGGCTCCATGATGGAAGGGAAAATGATGGTAGGAGTAGAACGTAGACATTACCTCCATCCCAGCACAGCAAGCAGCTGCAGGAAGGCATGCCCAACACTGGTGTCAAGGGAAAGTGGCTGTATCCCCCCCATAAGCCCTCTCCCAACAACACAGCTCCAACAAGGTTCCAATTCCAAAACTGCCATCAGCTGGGGATCAAGCTTTCAGAACACATATGTTTGTGGGGGACACCTGGATCAATCCACCACAGCTTCCTATGCTACTAATTTAGTCTCTGCAAACTGATACAAAAGAGATTAAAAGATGAGTAAGAAGGCAAACCCCTTGGGGAGACCCAGGGATTCAGGATCCCTATTCTCATGGCCCCTTACAACAGATGGGAAGCAGCATGAAACGTTCAGGTAAGAGGAGGATAGACAGAGAAACACAAAGCAGGTCAGGGCTCACGTGGTGAGACTCACTGCTGGCAGCACAGTCTTCAAGATTTTCTTATTACAACTTTTTTTGCTATTTGTAAAGGGCAATTAAAACTGAATGATTTAGTTTTAGAGTTTGTCTCTGATCATCTCTAAGAGTGAAGATTGTAAGGACTCATGGTGTGATTCCAGAAGTAACATCTTCCCTATTTAAGTATTATTTTATTATTCATCTGAGTGATGTTATCAGTCTAAATTCTCCATTTCACTTAGGAATCTTTCTTTTATTTAGTTTTTTTAAATCCTATGTTTTTCTCTATTAAGAGTCAAATTTAATAAACCTAGATTTTGTTCTCTACACACCAAGCTTATAGACTAAAAATGTGCACCATTATAGTTAACCACGTGTGGAACGAATAATATTGTGCACTTATAAATATCCACTGCATTAGTGATGCGGATAAATGGTAGTACACATACATACCACATGTGTGGCCTTAAATTCAATCCATAGCACCACAAAAACAAGTAAATAAAGTCACCCTAGTATTCAGTTTTTAGTTGTGTGTCTTATATTGTTGAATGTTAGATGCTCTTATTATTAATGGACCTTTTTATGCTTATGTGAGGCTAATTTGTACCTCAGTTCATTCTGTGCTCTTTTCCCTGTGTTTTTAATCATAGATGACAGCTGGAAAAGCTAAGCATAAAACAAATTGACACAAGATATAGTAGCAGAAGCAAAATATACTGCTCTTAAAGTTAGTGTTTACATGATAGTAACTATTTTTTCTATTATGAAAATGACCTAAATAAAAATTATTATTATAATGTTACTTCATATAATTAATTTGAATCAGAACATGTTTCAGCAGAAACAATCTTATAATGTCAGAAAGAGTGGATAGATATTTTTATGAATGTTCAAACTATGTGGAAATTTCTAAAAATAATATATTCTCAAGTTCACATTAGACTTGGGTTTGTTACATCAGAAATGTGAATTTAGCCAGGAGTGATGGTGCATACCTTTAATCCTAGCACTCAGGAGACAGAGGTAGGAGGATTACCATGAGTTCAAAACTATCCTAACTGAGACTAGATAGTGAATTCCAGGTCAGACTGGGCTAGAGGGAGACCCTACCTTGAAAATTCATATATATATGGTATATATATATATGATATATATGGTATATATATGATATATATGGTATATATATATACCATATATATATATATATATGAATTTAATAGAAAAATTTTTCTCTTTATTTCAAATTGTATTAATTGTAAATAAATGTTCACTTACATATTATCTACCCTTTTCAAGTGCTATATTCAAAAATTTAATATTATCAATGAATATCTATTCTTCAAAAGATGCCTAGTCTCTGTGGATGTGGGTGCAGGAGCGCTGCCCTCCTGAGTAGATCTAATGACAATACTATTAATAGGAAATGGTGATGTATTGTATTTAACTCCAGTAAAGTCTATTTAATCAAGTAGGTATTTCAAATTTAAAAAATATATAATCATGCAAATTACATTCTATTCTGAAATGTTTCATCCTGAAACTTTGGGACTGTATTTTTTTTAATTTTGATTCCACAGAGATGATGTTACTCATAACACTCTCAAGATACTTAAATCAATAATAAAGAGAAGAGTCTGTTTCATGAGAGTGCCCATAAAGTTCTAGCAGAGTTTACTTATGTAGTTTCTGTTGTGTCAATAAAAGTATTACTTGTCAATTTCAAAGAATAAAGTGTCTTGCCCAGCAAAAATGATGAATGACAACATGAAAACATTTTGCTATTCTTCACTTAAATAACAGCATTAGATTCTAGTGACCCTTCATGTACTCATGTATGAGTTAGGAGCAAGTATAAGTTTCAGTTTTATTGGACAGTAGGATAGGCTGGTAATAAAACTATTCAAAGAGGGTTTAGAACTTCACCAGGAGGAGAAGCTCAAAGATTTACTGAGTATTTCTAATAAGAAGTCTCTGAGAAACCAAATCTTTAGTACCTGAAAGGTGACGGCAAAGCTTGCTGAAGCCCCTCTGTTCTAATTGCAAGCCTCGGTGACAGTTGAATGATAGGATCAGGCTTTTACCATCTTATTTTCCTTGATCCTTGAGTACAAAGAGAGTTTTAAGGAGAAGATACAGATAAGTTGTTCAGCTCAACATAGTCTTCGATTTAAAACAAAATTATGACAATATAACTGGGAATCACTTGGCCTTAAAATATGATACAAAAATTATAGGTGCCGAAAAAATGACTAGAATATCAAAACTCAGTGAAGACACACAGTCCCTAGATAATTATGGAGGAGTGTCCTAGGTTGCATGACATGGAGAAAATGTAAAAAAAAAAAGTCATATAATTTCACAGTTTTTTTTTATCCTGGTAGGCATTGGAGGTATATCTATATCTATATCTATATCTATATCTATATCTATATCTATATCTATATCTATATCTATATCTATATCTATATCTATATCTATATCTATATCTATATCTATATCTATATCATCTATATCTATATCTATATCTATATATGAATTAATCACTTAATCACATGGTACTTATTGGAGGTAAATAACCTTCATTGGTATTAGATCATTCATTTATTAATTAAATCGCCTCATGACATTTGAATAACTTGTGTAGGTGTAAATTTGTGTGAATGTCACTAAATGACTTCAGACAGCATGATCCTTTTAGTTCACAGCAAACTTCACAGTAGACTCTAGGGAATTTGAATCTTCTCTGAAATCCACTTCATATCAATCCACCTCATATTATCTAGATTTCCTTCTAGATGTACTGGCTCAGAGGTGTTTTTTTTTTTTCCTTTTTCCAAGTAGTCCATACATATTCTTAAATAAAGCTTATTTTCCTTAGTTCACAACTATTAAATTTGTACACTTTATTACTTGACATTAATTATTACACATATTAATACATAATATGCACATCTGCCTTTGTTCTTAATATCAGTTAGTACATATTGCTCCAACAAAACAGAATGTGCCCAAATCAAGTGCAAATAATAAATTACTTAAGTACATTTTCTTGCCTTTAGGGAAGCTGCACAGTTTGGCTCAGAAAGTAAATAACAGGAAAAAATGTGTATTTTTTCTATATAAATGGTCTCATGCGAACAAGCAAATTGAAGCTTCAGTTGTTTATCCCTTACATTTTTTTTATTGTCCATAATGAGTTACAACATTTAGTGGGCAAACAATGAGTTGTTATCCCCAATTCCCCGCTGCCCTCCCCTCCCCACTCCGCTGGCTAACCTCCTCCATGGGTCGTCTGGATCAGTCCTTGTGACAGGGGACCATGGATAGCCTAGTTCAGCCAGGTTCTCCTGGCCATGCCTCCAGATAGTCTCCCCCACCACGGCTCTCACAATCTTTCCACCCCCTCTTCCGCACAGTTCCCTGAGTCGTGGTGGATGAATATTAAGGTTGCTTCAAGGTTGTGAGCTTAGGGGTCTTTCAAAAATCGTTGGTTTCTGTTCCACTGGTTAATCCTGTGTTGATTTAATGGCTGTGGCTGTGGGCCCCTTGTTCATCTCGTCTTTCTCTGCGGAGTTCCATTTGGATCCTCCATTGTATGACTGTGGTGGCCCCTCTTCCCTTACATTCTTAACAATAAGAAAGTTGATGTCTTCTTCATAGCTTCTTGTCCTAATTTTCAAATATTAAAGTAAATCAAATGTAGTACCCTGGAGCCTGGCACTCATGAGGCTGAAGCAGTAGGATCTCTGTGTGTTCAAAACCAGCCTGGGACTACAGAGTGAGTTCCAAGTCAGCCTGGGCTAGAGTAAGACAGTTCTTGGAAAGAAAGAAATGAACAAAAAAGTCATAGTATAACTGTTACAATTGTATTTATTATATTACTTATATATTTTATCATCTGTCTATCTACCTACCTGTATATATATATATATATATATATATATATATATATATATATATATATATATATATATATATATGATAAATAAGTCTTTATTCACAAAAAGACTGAGGATCTACTATTATCTAGTACCAAACTAGAGAATGTGGCTTCAGCATTCAAACACATAGAAAACATTCCATAAATTCTCAGGCAAGAAAGAAATAACTAGATTATAATTAGTATTATAATATCAGTTCATACTGTTAAGAAACAGAATGTGATGTATGTAAGTGTGTGTGGATGGTTGTTATTAAAGTAGTCTGGTTTTAAGAAAACACTAAGAACAATATTATGATATTTATTTATTTTTATCACTATGGCATCTACTGATGATAACACATTTTTATAGAAGGCAGAATCTTTTGTTTGTACATCAGAACATTTGTCAAATAAATAAGCTTGCTCTTAGCCAAAGGACCCATCATTTATTACCAATGGGTGATATTTTTGGCATACAAATTTGGGAAATAGAATAGAATACTGGGGAAAAACACCTTACAACATTTCTTATTTAACAAACTAGTCTACAATATGGTATTCACTTGGAGTTTATTAATATAATCACTGATGCTGGTCTGTGTATATGAAATATATCTGCATAGTACATTGTGTAGCGACTAATATATTTTTTAATAATCCAAGCATTAATTGCTGTACTATTTAAATTAAATCATTAGAATTTGAGATTCTGAGAAGACATCACTATTTCCCAAACTCATCATCTCTTAATAAACTATGAGAAGAACTGGGTGTCTACAGCATGCATAACTGAATAGCTAAACAGAATTTAAATATAAGAATCATTTGCAAAAAGGGTGCATGATTACAGTTGTTTACAGAAAAAAATAGTTGAGGTATTAGAGGAAAGTGACCAATTTATCAGTCTATAATCCTAATGTAACCCTTCCTCTCCCAAGGAACGTTAAGTTTGTATGCATAAGGTAAGGCGGGCTTTGTAAGCCACACCCTCTTCCTTGAGGTAATGTGGATCAACACACCCAAACTGTACAGACCTTATGTAGGTAACTACAGCTGCTAAGGTTTCAAGTATACATGAGCCAGGCCAGGTTTGAGGCAGGTTTCCACAACAGTGACCCATTGATCTGGCTCTTACATTCTTCCACCTCCTCCATGAGCCTTGGGTGGGGTGTGATACAGAAAAATAGACTTCCCATTTAATTTCTTAGCGTTCAAAGTTACCTATTCCCAACAGTTAGACTAATTATGATTTTCTGTAATAACTTCCATCCATCAACTATAGATGACAGGAGTCCTATTCAGAACTACAAAACAAAGAAAAGAAAAGAAAGAAAAGAAAACAAGAGAGAGGACAGAAAAAAGAAAGAAGAAGGAATGACAGAAAAGCAAGCAAGAAAGAGAAATACAGGGAAAAAAAGAAGACAGAAACAGAAAGTAAGAAAGAAAAAGCAAGCATACACGCAGCAAGAAAAGAGAACATGTTTGGAAGCAGAGAGGGAGTGAGAGAAGAGAAGCAAGAGAAGATAATGAATGATGAGATCAAAATACACTGTATGTCTATAACATCTCTCTGTATCTGTCTCTATCTCATCCATCGCCATATCTATATCTATGGATCTCTATGTCCATCTCCATCTATATCTAGCTAAATATGAAAATTACATAATAAAACATGTAATAATGTGTAATTAATACTCGATGAAAAGTAAAAAAATTCACAATTTTATTGTAGAAAGTCTTCTACAGATGAAGAAAATCTGCTCAGGATGATCTGGGCATGGTCGTCTACATCTATAATCTCAGCTTTCTGGAAAGCATAGGCAGGAGGATTACCATGAGTTCATTGCTAGCATGGACTTCATAGAGAGCTCATGTTCAAGTTGGTAAACAAAACAGAAACAAATCCAAAAATCTTACAAGAATGACTAGGCTCTAAAATCAAAATGGACTAATTAATAAAATTACTTGGAAACAGGATACTGGTAAGCATATTCCAATGGTTGAATCATTTCCAGGGCACTGGGGAAAAAAAAGCTCTACACAACCTGTAGCATGTTTACCTTTGAGATTTCACCCAAGACAGAGTCAGTCATCAATGAGACCTTAAGGAGAACTGAATAGTGTATCTGAAAGTACTTACTTAAAACAATTTATGCCAAATATTATTCAAGGCAATACTTAAGGAAGGATTAGGTTGGAAAAAACACTCATATGTCTCAATCAATAACATATATATCTAGGCCAGAAACTTTAAAAAATGTGTATTGAATATTTTCTTACTTTTTGCCATAAATCCATAAAATTTTGCAAGAAATCCATAAAAATGAAGCAGAAAGACCTCTTGGATTAAGCTCCTTTCCTGTCATGATATATTTAAAATGTGCTTCACAGTATGATTAAGCAGTTAAATTTAATAGAGTGTAAGTTTCTTCTCCCATAAAATAATTTTTCTTTGGCTGTATTGATTCACTAACACCTTTTGAGTGGAATTCATGTTTTGTGGTATATTTTGGGTAGCCCTATTGATTCTCTGAAATGCATGAGGACAGGAAGCATAAAAATGATTTTTTTCATAACATAGCAGCTTCTGCTCAAACTGAAACTCAATGGCATTATCTGTTTATAAACTCTGTCATCTTAAAAATGTTTCCCCTATGAAAAGTTAAAGCAAATTAAATTTCAAGCTTCATTAGCATGAAGGAATAGAGATTATTTTCTCTTTCTGATCTGGTATAATGAGACAAATACACCAGAAATATAGTCAAGTATGAATGATATAATTTAGGACACTAGAGTAAAAACTGTCAAAATATTTAGTAAAGAAAGGGAATCTCTGTTTTTTTTTCTTTTGCTTCATTTAGGTATGATTGCTGTCTTCATGCTTTTAGGAACTATGCTGTAAGAAAGAGTGGTGGGGTAATAGGCTGAGACACTGTGTCCCCCACACACATACAGACTGACTGAAGCTTCTTGGTTTCAAAATTAATACCAATAACCCCAACAAAGAAGACCCTTGGCAGAATTGGGGCAGGGGAGAGGGGTCTAAGACTACAACCATTTTTTATTTAAAAAAATCAGCAAGTAATATAATAATTAAAACAAGTGTGACATGTGGAAAACATTTAAATAATAGGAAAAATAATGATATCAGTGCCCAGAAGAACTGGAAAAATAAAGTTGTTTTTTTTTTTCAAATAAAGTTTGCTAAACCTAAAAGTTCATCCAGAAAGCAATATATGACAGCTTGGACTGTCATAGAAATAAACATCCAATTAGAATCTGAAGTGTGTACATTTTAATTTCCTCCTGAGCTAGAAACTCCATATGATGTCTTTAAATGTACATATGTTCTTATAAAGGTACAAGCAACCCACATTTTTAAGTAAAGCTGTTTCTTATGAGAAAAAAATATATATGTATGTATACCATAAGAGAAAACATTTGCTTTCTTAAGAAAGAACTATTCTAGCATTTAAAAAGTTAGATACAACAATCAAAACGGCACTCTTTGGCAACTATATTTTCCTACTATTAAAATCATCATAATATATTTTGAATTTAATATATCAAATAATCTTTGTTCTAAATTATCACATTGTTCAATGGTTTTCACCATTTATAAAAGGTTATCCATCAGTTCTTCATTGGTATAAATTTAAAGTGGAAACTTATTATAGAAAAAAATACTTAGATGAAAAAATACATATGGATTCTACAATATACTGGATTTGTTTTGCACAACCACCTCCTGATCAGCTCAGTAGATGGAGAATGGGAAATTCAAGTTCAAGGTACAGAGTGCCATGTTACTTTCTAGAAGTACTGCATCTTGGTATTAAAACTTCAGTGCCATTTTAATCTCAGAAACACATTAATTATCTCTCTAGTATGTTTTATAAATACTTTAAACATAAAATATAAGCAGCTTTACATTCATAATATCCAAAAGTGGCATGTTCTGGACTCTTTTAACAAAAATACCCATACATAATTCTATTATAGGTTATTTGAAAATTAAGCAAATTATAATTGACTTTTAAAATGATAAATATCCATTTTATCATATCCTTTATTTTCCTTGTTAAGTAATCACAGAGGCAACCAAATATTGGAAAAGCGTTTTTGGCCAATGATGACAATTAAATCAACATCATTAATAATAAATAATAATGTATGGGGCTGGAGAGATGGCTTAGGGGTTAGGGCACTTGCCTCCAGTGCCTAGGGCCCCTGGTTCAATTCCCCAGGACCCACGTAGGCCAGACCCACATGGTGGTGGCCCTGATGCTCTCTCTGTCTCTCTCTCTCTCTATCTCTCTGCTTGAAAATGAATAAATAAAATATTAAAAAAAATAATAATGTATGCCTAATTGGTGGTTTTATATGTTAGATAATAAATATTCCAACAATTCATGAATCATCTCATTTCCTCCTACCACAATCCTACATGCTTACAACTGTCTCCTGTTTGAGTAGGCACTGAAACATGAACCTATAATCCTAGAGCTGGGGAGGCAGAGACAGGGGGTCCCTGGGGCTCCCTGGCTAGCTATTTAAGTCCTATTGAAATTCTAGAATTCTAGGTTCAGGGCTGGAGAGATGGCTCAGCGGGTAAGGCACTTGCCTCCAGTGCCTAAGGCCCCGGGTTCAATTCCCCAGGTCCCACATAAGCCAGACCCACAAGGTGGTGGCCCTGGTGTGCTCTCTCTCTCTCTCTCTCTCTCTCTCTCTCTCTCTCTCTCTCTCTCTCTCTCTCTCTCTCTCTCTCTCTCTCTCCCCTCTGCTTGAAAATGAATAAATAAAATATTAAAAAAAAGAAATTCTAGGTTTAGCAATAGATGCTATCTCAAGAAAGGAAAAAAGAAAATGATTATGGAAGACTCAACATATGCCTTTAGCCTTCATGTACACACATGTGTTTTCACACCCTTACATATGTGTAGCCACACATATATTAACACACATGTACAAATGTACACAAAAGAAATATCTCTGGTTGTAACAATAATTTTTAGTATTTACACCTAGTATTAGAAAACAGGTCTCAAATTAATGATATTAATGTTAGATTTAAGCACCTAGAAATAGAAGAAATGAAACATGAATTAGGTAAAATGAAGAGATTAATAAAATTCACAAGAGAAAGTAAAATTTAAGCAATGGAAAAGCAAGGCAAAAGAATGCACCACACATCATTTAGTCCAGTTTTCTTTCTTTTATTTTTAAAAATATATATTTATTATTTATTTATTTGACAGAGTGAGAGAAAGGGAGAGAGAGAGAGAGAGAGAGAGAGAGAGAGAGAGAGAGAGAGAGAGAATGGGTGCCCCAGAGCCTCCAGCCATTACAATTGAACTCCAGACATATGGGCCACCTTGTGCATTTGGCTTTATGTGGGTACTGGGGAGTGGAACTCAGGTCCTTCTGCTTTACAGGCAAGAGACTTAATAGCTGAGCCATTCCTCCAACCCTAGTCAAGTATTAAAATCAATAAAAATTTAACAATCTCTGTTCATTAGTGTAAATTACCAGCATCCAAACTGAGACATGTAATAATATCATTATATATTATAGAAATATTTAAAAGATAAGAAAAAAAATATTAAGTGGATCTAATACCAATTAATTCAACATCTTAGATGAAATGTAAAAGTAACTAGAAAGATATCACAAAAGGTTCCTAGAGAAGAAAAAGATAAAGTGAAGTGTTTAATGTTGAGCAGATAAAAGAAATTTATAATTTCAAAATTTTCCACATAGTCTACTACAAATGCATATGGCTACTCAGTGAATATTGTGAAGATTTATAAAATAACAGGTACATTCTTGGTTTGTGTCCCATTACTAAAACAAAAACCCGATATAATCAAATAATAAAAAGAAAACTTTTGCAAATGACACTTGTAAGGACCACATGATATAGTGAAAAACATTGCTCATGTCATGGCCAGAAGAAAGGGAACGGAAAGGAAAGGAAGGGGTTTGGGTACACTGTCTCTCTCTGGGCATACAGTCTTAGAACTAAGGACCTCTGTCTAGGTTCCTCTCTTAAAAGCATCACCTTTGGATACTGCATTCCTTAGGGGCCAGGACTCCCACAATTGTGCTTTTGAGGAATATTTAAGATCAAAATTATAAACTCTCCTAGAAAGTGCAAATATTTTCCAACTTGTTTCATGAGCTTTAAATTAGGTGGAAACCCTCATTCTCATGTGAATTAGAACCAAGGCGCTTTCTTATATATGCAGTCAGCTAGGGACACAGGCCCAATAGAATATGAATCTGATCCAAGGTGACCATGAAGAGTGTGTTTCCGATTCTTCCCCAGCATTTCATTTTGAAGGGCTGTATTGCCTGTTGTCTGGCCATTTATTAGTTATCCCTCCTTCAGGGCCCAGCAACTAACCAAAATTCATCATATGCATTTGAACTTGCTCATATTATTGAATAAGTAATTTATTAAATAACTTGATTCAAGTCTCTACAAAGCATTTTCCTTGTTTTTTCCTCAGGGGCATTTCTCTTGGATTGGCTGCTTTTCTACCCATATTTTATATTATCTCAACACTCCCTTAATAAATCTTTTGGAATTTACCCTTTTCTGGGTTGTCTTTTTTCATCCTTTGCTAATGATAGGAAGAACATGAAAGCCACTGGCTTGATGATTTGGTGGATTCTTTGAGTCACTGGCTTGGGAAGTTTAAAGCTTTCCCACAGCTCTCTTCCGCATCAATGCACATTAGTGTATTGATACCTCAGATTTTATAGTAACATGAGGACATATTCTAAATTGTGACTGTGAGTCTTGAGTCACTCCCTGCCATAGTGTAGGTTTATGGGATTTGATGCTTCTCTTGTTATTTTGTCTCCTCTTGGATTGATTATTGTGTCCAACTTTTGGATGGTGCTTGGGGTTGGTTGTTTGGCTCTTCTGTGTGGAATATTTCTTGAAGAATTCTCTGTAGGTTTGTTTAGTGTCCGTATGATAGTAGAGCTGGCTTTTAACTTGAAATATTTTCCTTTCTCCATCTATTATAAGGGATATTTTGCTGGGTTCAATAGTTAGGGTTGAAAGGGATTTAGGTTTGACAGTGTGCCACTCCAAGCTCTTCTCGCTGTCATGGTTTCTGTTGAGAAGTCTGGTGTAACTCTGATGGGTATGCCTTTATATGTGATTCATTGTTTTGCTCTTGCTGCTTTTAGAACCCTCTCCTTACTTTCAATGTTTAGTGTCTTGGGGAGTTTGTTCTTTGGTCCTGCCTGTTTGGTGTTCTATGTGCTTCTTGTATCAGGATGGGATTCTCTTTTGTTAGATTGGGGAATTTTTCCTCAACAATTTTGTTTAATATGTTCTCTATGCCTTTCGCCTGGGTTTCTTCCCCCTCTGGTATCCCCATGATCCAGAGGTTTGATTGTTTAAGGGTGTCCCATAGTTCCCTCATATTTTGTTTGCAATCTTTTTTGAACTTATCTAAGTTTTTGTTATCCTGATCTCTTCTTTTGCTTTGTCCTCCATGTCTGACTTTCTATCTTCCAAGTTATTAACTCTTAGAGTGAGGGATCCTAGATATGTTTTAAATATCTCCATTAGGTTTTGGTTTTCCAATAGAGCTTTTTGCATTGTCTTCACCTCTTTATTGAGTTGCATTTTCATTTCAAATGGTGTTTTACATAAAGCTTCCTGGTACTCATTCTTATATTTGATTGTCTTTGTTTAGTTTAGTCAGGGTATTCTTGAGCTCCTCTGTTTGCTTATTTGCCTTTATTCATTTACTCATCTAGCAAAGTTCATCTGTTTTCCTCCATTGCATTGAACCTGGTGGTGAAGCTTGTGAGCTGGTTCTGCACATTTACACTTACATTATCAATTTTTGCTTCTATTTCCATAAATAATCTGGATATAGACTCCATGAGTACATGTCCTGAATATGTTGTCATCTCCTCCTGGGATTGCATCTGTGCTCTTTCTTTGATATTTTCATTGTGGTCTTTCAAAGTGGGGTCAGGCAAACTTTGTGTGGGGCACTCTGCCCATGTGTTTTTCTTGTGTTGTGTTCTACCCATGTTCAGATGAGAGATTGGATTTCCTAGGCCCTAAGCAGTAACAGGAATGGGACTGCAGCAAGGACTGGTGAGGTTTTGGCATATGCTCAGTTCCTCTGGTGTCAGGCAGTTTGCAGGGTATTCAAACTTTCAGCAGCTGTATCAGCCTGGGATCTGGACCTTGTTTGAAGCCCCGGATCAGTGGGCAAGGTTTTGGGGCACAAGGGGTGGTGGGGAATCAAAGCACAGCTCCCTCACCTGACCTCGCCTAGCATCAGGGGCTCCTCGTGTGCAAGGGTGAGTGGAAGGTCAGGGCACAGGTCTGCATCCTGCCCTCACCTAGGGTCAAGAAGATAGTGGGTGAAGCCATGGGTGCACAGGCTGGTCTGGAGCAAAGCCCTTTTCTTGCTTACCTGGACTGGAACCCATAGTCAGTAGGCAGGGTCATGGGTTGCACAAACTCATGGGGAGCCAAGGCAGAGCTCCCTCACCTGGCCTTGCCTAGGGGGTCCCAGTGTGAAAGGGCAGGTGGGAGGTCAGGGCACACGTCTGTAAACAGGTCTCATCTAGGGACAAGGGGTTAATAGGCAGAATCACTGGTGCACAGACTGGTCTGGAGCAAAGCAACGGGCTTGCTTACCTGGCCTACAATTCAGGGTCAGTGGGCAGGTTCCTGGGATGTATGGGCTGGTGGAGAGCCTAGGATCAACTCTATCTTGTTGCCTTGCCTAGGGTTTGGGGCTTGTTTTGCTTTGGAAGCATTAAAAATGCTTGTGCAGAGTGGGTCATGAAATGCAAATGGTTCTAGGAACCACAGCTGAGATGCAGTATATGGAATGGGGTGTGAGGTCCCTGATAGGTCAGTGAAGCCATTGGAAGATGGGCCATGATAGTAAATGGAGACTTGAAGATGTTTTGGACATATCAGGACTGTGTAAGGGGTACTATGGGGCACTATTGGCTTGGCTTCAGAGATTTCCCCAGCTACTCAACCAACCTGGAGGGACAGAATCATAAAATTCAGAAAATGTCAGTTAGTGTTTGTAATATTGAACTTGAACTGCAGATAATTGATGTTTACATAATGGTTGTTTGCTGAATTTTCATTGATCCAGTCTCTCCTTGTTATGCTTCAAAGAAGTTGGAAATGTTTACTCTGTGCCAATATATGTTAAAAGCATATAAATGCTTTTGATTTTACAAGACTCACATTTAAGGGACCTTGCCTTGTATTGGGGGAAGATTATTTGTTTCTGGTTGTATGTGGAATAATTAATTATTTTTTATTAGGCAGAATTATGATCTTCTTATTGTCTGAATTTGGAAATTAAATATAAGGATATAAGGTTTGATGTCAAATTGATAAGGGGTGTACTTATGATGAATTAGTTTTGTTGTGAACTTGACCTGTTAGTAATTCACAATAATCTTGAGTGATGTGTAGCAGATTTCCTCTGAATTGAAGAGAGAAAGGAGGCTCAGAAGATTCATGTTAGCTAGAAATAAACATCCCTTCCTGGAGGGCAGTGCAGAAAGGAAATTTCAGAGAAGTCTATGTCTGGAAAGGGTTGGAAGACTCCACTCTAAGGCTATAAAGAGGAAGGAAATGTCTTCATTTCCCCACACACACAGACCTGTTTTGCTGGTGTGTGGTGTTGGTGGTCTTTTCATTCCCTCTGCATGGACCTGTGATAGGGAGTCAGCCTCTTTCACCTTTATGAAAGTTACCCTGGATCTGTACCTTCCATAAATCCCTTCCTCCCATAACTATGCCTGTTTTTGAGGTTCATCCCAGTGGAGTCTGGTTGACTAAGACATTCATCAAATTTCAAAGATCCATGCCTATCCAAGATGTCTAGCAATGTAAAGCTATTTCATATGGGACAATATGATTTTACACTTTCCTCTTCCAGAAAAATTGACCAGCCCAAAATTGTCAGTTTTCCAGAATGGTTCAATTTACTCTTCAAAACCGGTTTGTATTTTTTTCAATTTTAATATATTTTGGGGTTTGTTTAATGTACCAACCATAATTTTTATGTATCATTTCCCCACTTTCCCTGGAATGTGACTAGCCTTGAACTTGTAATTTTCCTGCCTAGGCCTCCTAGGGGCTGTAACTGAAGATGTACAGCACCTGCTACCCAGACTAAACATAATCTAACAGGGTTAAATGTGATTGAAGACCAGAGCTGAAAGGCAGTCACAGCTTCCCTATGCTTTTGTATGCAATCGCAACCCCCTCCAATCAGGGGAGCTTTCAAATAAGGAATGTGAATCTATGGGAACAGAAAAGTAGAGATTTATGTAGTAGCCAGATTGATAGGCCAGGGAGAAAATATTGCACTACAATGTTAACACCATGTGAAGGATCAGACAGTTTGCTGTGCCACTTTCCTTTCTTTACGAATATCTGTCAACAGACATTCTGTGCATGGATCATGCACTCCATGAAGATTTAAGGCTTGACAAAACGGATAAGTAAATCAGGACTGTGCCATGTGCTTGCTTTCTGAAAGCAGATCTACCTACAGTATGTCCATGAAGAATATTTATAAAATTTCAGCTTTCTCTTTTTACTCTGTAGCTGCAATTGTTAAAATGAGAATAATTAACGCAGTAAACCTATGTATTACTAATAACTAAATGTTAACAAAATTCTGTAAATAGACTTCTATAGCTTTCCCCTTCTTAATTAGCTGCTTGCATTTTAAATATTATAGCGACTTTATTTTTTCCTAAAAATAGTCATTGGTAAATAATTATAAATAATGCACAATTACAGAATGAAGTTTATTTACTGCAAGTTAATAAACACTAATAAAAATATTAAATTGGGATTTGGGGAGATGGCTTTGTTTGTAATGTGCTATCAGCAAAAGCATGGGGACATGAGTTCAAGCTTAACATATTTGTGAAAGGCATGCATTGGTGTAAGCATCTTTAATCACAGCACTGAAGAAGTGGAGATAGGAATATAGCTAGTGATTGATTGATGGGTAGCTAGACTAGTTGACTCAGCAAGTCAAGGTATAGTGAAAGATTATTTCTGAAAAACCTATGATTGTGAAAGACACTAGACTTTGACCTATGGCAACCACACACACACACACACACACACACACACACACACACACACACACACACACACACACAGAAATACTTACACACTACACACATAGCCAAAAAATTCTAGGTTGGCCATTATTCTGTTCAGCCACGTAGGTCTCACTTTTGACTTCTATAAAGGCTAAGATTAATAAATTTGGGAGGAAAAAGGTTCAGATTTAAAATCTGATCTAATAACTTTATATAATCCTTCCAGAAATTTAATGTTTTCAACCATCCTCTAGACAAGGTATATATGAAAATGGTCAATCATTGCCTACCAAGTACCTAGCATGATGTGAATTAAAAGATAATGTATTCACAACTATAATAAAGTAAATTGCAAAGTTACACACAAATGTATTACATGATAGAATACATAATTAATTTCTAATCTATGAACACATTTTCTAATTTTTTCTAAGGTAATATACCAGTATATGTCATTGCAATTTTCTTTATTGTGTTTATAAGACCATTAATTAAGCTTATAAGATAAAAATTGCTTTCAAAGAAAGAGAAATTCATAAAACTAAGTTCCTATTTTTGATATTTTGAGACAGGTATGCTCTTTGTAGCTCATTACATAGATCAGACTGGCTTGAACTCGTGGCAATCTGCCTGCCTCAGCCTTCTGAATGTTAGAATTGTAGGAGTGAACCAACATATATAGGCCAAGTTCTAATGTAGTAATTAGAAAGAATGAAGACAATGAAGTAGTCATAGAATTATTACATGATTTGACTAAGCCCCAGATGTTTAATTCATCTTTAAGGCAATTAGAGCAATAAGAAACAAGATATCTTAAGACCTTATTAGACTATGCATTTACATGTCTTATGAAAGCTCAAATGCATAAAGCATACACATATTTAAACTACCTCAGCCCTGGCTACTATACATTCAGTTATGTACTCTAAAATCTGGGTAAATGGCAATTTCAAGCTAACAGACTATAGCAACCAATTATTTTGTGGCTAAATTCGATAAGTGTTGGGTTTTATTTATTTATTTATTTAAATATATTTTATTTATTTATTTGCAAGCAGAGAGAGAGAAGCAGAGAGAGACAGAGAGAGCGCAAGCACTAGGGCCTCCTGCTGCTGCAAAAGAACTCCAGATGCATGTGCCACTTTGTACATCTGGCTTTATTTACCTGGGTACTGGGGAATGGAACCCAGGTCATTAGGCTTTGCAGGCTAGTGCCTTAACTATTGAACCATCTCTCCAGCCTGCATTTTATTTTTTATGCTATCATTATAAATCATTACTGCAAAGCAGACTCCACAGCTTACTCCACTTTATTTGTAGACAGGTTGGAGACATGAAATCCCGAGGAGTTTTGTGTTAAATGAATATTTTTAAACATTTGATTTTTTAAAATATTTTATTTATTTATTTGCAAGAATAATTAGATAGAAGAGAGACAGACAGAGAGAATGGATGTGCCTGGAACTTTAGCTGTTGCAAACAGACTCCAGATGCATGTGCTCACTTTGTGCATTTGGCTTTATATGAGTTCTAGGGAAAGGAACTCTGGTGGTTGGGCTTCATAGGCAAGCACACTCACCTCTGAGCCATCTCTCCAGACCAAATATTTGATTCTTAAAAACAGTTGTAAATATTCACAAAAGTGAAATAAACTAACTAATGATGAAAACATGTAAATTTAATTTCACCTAAGGGAAAATTAAAATTCTTTATAGATGATTGAAATAATATGTAGAGTTACAATATCATTGTTGTCTTCCTATATGCTCACCCAACATGCATTTGTCTGTTTTTTTCCCCATGGAGGATCCTCAGTGGCACTGCAAACAGCTTCCCTAGTGATCTGTGGAATTGATCTCTGGTTACAAGGCATTCTTGGGGAGATCTCATAAGGAAAAGTGATTTCTGCTCAAGTTAATGAATCAACATTCCTCTTTGACTCATGGTTCTCACAGGCTTTGGGAAGGTGAAGATTATTTTGTTGCTGCTTCTTAAACATTGGATGGATCCTCAGATTCACTAGAGGAAACACTTTGTCTTCCATATTTATGTACAAATTCCTATGCTGTGCTGCTTACCTCCCCATCAAAATTTGATTCTTGTCTTTAGATTGGTATCTTAGGTATGAGTGCTTTCTTTAGCAGGAAACCCACCGAATAATACTCAAAGCTCAATTTTGCATCATAGGCAATACAATTTTTCAACTGATTCCTGTAGAAGTAGACACTTTCAGTGTCAAATGAAAATATGCACTATCACTCTAAAGTAGATGTTTTAGAAAATTTAAACACCATTAAAAATTTGCTCATAGAGATTGAAATGACACAATTCAAACCTCCATTCGTATGAAAACCAGGAGGCTTAGCTAGTCTACAGAGGCCAATTAGAAACGCAAGGTATTTATGTGAACATTTGTTATAATAGTACCAATAATTAGAACTATATTGGGGACATTATCTTTTCTTGTTTTTAATTTTTCCATATTCATACTTGTTTTTTTCCTACTAATGTAATAAAAACATTTTCTTGTCTGTATTACTTCTCATTGCTGTGAGCAAACACATGAACAAAAACAATTTACACAAGGAAATTGTTTAGTTCAGCTGACAATTTTGAGGGGAAGTGATAGGGAAGACATAGTGACAGGAATAAGAAGCTGCTCATCACACTGGGAGGCAGGAAGGAGCATGTGAACGGAATGAAGGGCTGGAATATAAAACAGAAAAGCTTGCCCCAGTGTTCCAGTCAGCTCCTGGTTGATGAGACAAACATCCAACCAGACACAACTTGTGGGACAAGAGTTTATTTCTGGCTTACAGAGCCAGGGGAAGATTTTTCAATGGCAAAGAGCTGGCTCCCTTTCATAGATCTAAGCAGAGAGAAAACTACCAACAGCCAACATTACCAGAAAGCAGGAACCACCAGAGCACAAACTGCTCTCCATACTTAGTAGGGCTGAACCCTCATGTGCCCTCTGTACACTACCCTATAGCAGAAATCTGCTCTCTAGGGACTCAAGTAGGAAGTTTTCATCAAAAGCGAGTCTATAGGACCAAATGTTCAAACTATCACATTAAAACTATAACTCTTAGTGACTAACTTCCTAAAGTTTACACAACCTTCCCAAACTGTCATTAACTGGGGACCAAGGTTCAAACACAAGCTTTTGGAGGATATTTTATCTTCAAAATAAAACACTGCCTAATCATAATTGAGAAATAAGTTTTGACATTCCTGTTTCTAAGTTTCCTGGTGTTGGTATTTAAAATAGGAACCAACTCAACAGCTTGATCATAAGGTAAATAAGAACTTTCTGACCACATTCATCATTTTACCATTGGAAAGAGACAAGTCACCATAGCAGTATCTTCTGTTAGGAAAATTTGTGTCCTACTGTATAAGCTTTACTTAACAGTGTTTTTCTCTTGTCCTTCTATTCATTGCTATAATTGTATGTCAACATTAATGTTTTCAAGATCTAAAGTTTGAGAGAGCACTTAGGAAGCAAATTCAAATTATTTCCTACATTAAATGGAAAGAATAGACAATGAAATATCCTGGAAGGCAAAGATGTTTTCCACTCTACCACCACCAGCTCACTACTGATACATCTTCAAGCTCACATTTACACAATCTCATGGCATTTCTTTTGCCAGAAGAAATAAGTTCTAATGCCACAAAGTATTATGTGTCAAAGGGATTATTTTCCTATGTATAAACAATATTTAAGCTACATTCTCCCTTTTCCCCACCAGTGCTCCTACAGGTTATATATCAAGGAAATGTATATATATATATATATATATATATATATATATGAAATCATTTGAATCAAACATGTAAACCTTTGCATTTCCTGGTGGTGTGGATTCATAATCCTTGATATCACAGGCTTTGTGATTGTTTTCATTTCTTTTTAAAAATATTTTATTTATTCATTTTCAAGCACAGAAATACAGAGAGAGATAGAGAGAAGAGAGAGAGAGAAAGAGAGAGAGGGAGAGAGAGAGAGCACCAGGGCCACCACCTGTGGGTCTGGGTCTGGCACATGTGGGTACTGGGGAATTGAACCCGGGGCCTTAGACACTGGAGACAAGTGCCTTAACCACTGAGCCATCTCTCCAGCCCCTTTTTATTTCTTAATAATCAAATTTCAGAAAAATAACTATATTCATCAGACTTCTTAAATGTCAATGCTAAAATCTTCAGGATCTTTAATCAAAGCACAGCACTCACTGTGTGAACATGCACACATGCAAGAGCATGCTCCCAAAGGCAAGAAGCATAATTTTGCCACCTAAATTTACTTGTTAGTCTGCCTAAGGCAAAAACACTCAGCTTCTCAAACTGGATCAGATATTATGTGAGAAGCAAAATGCAATGTAAAGCAGACAGACTGATGCCTTCTCCTTTGTCTTTTGGCATATTCTTGCCTATTCTTTTTTTTATTGTCCATAATGAGTTACATTGTTTAGTGGGCCAACATTGAGTTGTTATCCCCAATTCCTCATTTCCCCCCTTCCCCATCCCCAGTCAGCTGGATATCCTCATCCGTTGGCCATCTGGATCAGTCTTTGTGGTAGGGGACTATGGATAGCCTAGTATTCAGCTTATTCTTAACTATAATTTCTGCAACAAGAAAGGAAGATTTGGGTTTGATAGAGCCCACTTAATAAACATTTTCCTACTTCAGCCCCATTGGATTTCAACCTGGAAAATCTAATACACTGTGGATTAATAATGTGATCATCATTGATCAGTGTGGACAGGATGTCACATGTTCTCTCAGGAAAACCTGAGAAAGGCTGTTGATAAAGCAGGGTCAATGAATGTGTCTCTCAAGTTGACTGAGGGTCTACATAAGGGACAGAGTAAAGAGGCACATAGTCAGGACACAAGTACAGTGCAGACAGTAGAGTCCCATTAGGGAGGGGAAAGCACACATTGACAAATCCTATCTTCTTTTTCTTTCCTTCCTTCCTTCCTTCTTTCCTTCCTCCCTCCCTCTCTTCCTTCCTTCTTCCCTCCCTCCCTCCCTCTCTTCCTTCCTTCTTCCCTCCCTCCCTCTCTCTTCCTTCCTACCTCCCTCCCTCCCTTCCTTCCTTCTTCCCTCCCTCGTTCCCTCCCTCCCTCCGTTCCTCCCTCCCTCCCTTTCTTCCTTCTGCCCTCCCTCCCTCTCTTCCTTCCTCCCTCTCTCCCTCCCTTCCTTCCTTTTTCCCTCCCTCGTTCCCTCCCTTCCTCCGTTCCTCCCTCCCTCCCTTCCTTCCTTCTTCCCTCCCTCCCTCCCTCTCTTCCTTCCTCCCTCCCTCTCTTCCTTCCTTCTTCCCTCCCTCGTTCCCTCCCTCCATCCCTCCCTCCCTCCCTCCCTCCCTCCCTCCCTTCCTTCCTTCCTTCCTTCCTTTCTTCTTTCTTTGTATTGGATTAACAATATAGTCCCTCACATGGAAAATGGGATTGCACATCCTCTTTTATTTTCTTCCTTCTCAATCAATGATTGTCAAAGGTTTGTGATATTTATGATTGTGAAATCAAAAGAAAATGATTAAAAATACCATGGGAATGGATAATTTCATTGTTAGAGATGACTCTTTCTCATGGAGTTTCCTAACAAAGTATGTTGGTTTAGAATTATTAAATTTATATTGAGATCTACTGGGATCTGATACATTGAATAATGCCTTCCTCTTCAATATAAATGAATACTCAATAAAATGGAAATTACAAGATTCTAGTTGTCAGGTAGGTCAACCATCAGGTAGACCAATTATAATGTTGGTAAAGAAAATTCATTCAATCTTCAAAAACACATGTGTATGCACACAAATCATATTGTGCACTAAATCTATTATTTACACTATTTTTACAGAACCAGAAATGTTAAACTAGTTCCCATAAGAAACTTGTCCACATCCCATTGCTAGTGAGGAGTGAAGGTTCAGTTGGAAAAGTTGGTCTTCAATGTCTGTACACATTAAACATCCTGCTGTACTTGATTGGAATTCAAGGATTACTATAAATAAAATACAGAAATTTCTTTAACTACATTAAAGAATTGAATACACTGCTTAATTTTTTATGTATGTGTGTATGTGTATGTGTGTATGTGTATGTGTATGTAAAGGGGGGAAGAAAAGAAGGACAGAGAGGAGAGAAAAAGAAAAGAGAGAAAGAAATTCTACTACTTGAGACCATTTTGGCATGTCCAGCCTGGCTGCACCCAGTCCCTTGCATAGGTATTCTAGAACATTTTATGTTTCATGACCAAAAGTCCACACAGATTTACATTGAAAACTTTTGTCAGAACTTCACAGTTTCATCCCCAGTACTTCAATATTGAAACCCTTTTAAATGAAAAAATAAAAATAAATAAATAAATAGTGTAACCTTTAGGCCCACAAAAGATAAGAATGAGCTTGCTAAGAGAATTTAAATTAAAAAAGAAATCTTAGGAGATAGCTCTCCATGACTATGAAACCATTTTCTTTCATTCAGTATGCCCAGATAGCATCTGATTCAGTGATGACACAATAAGTGTTTATCTTTACCCTGAAACCTGCCGGAATCATAAGCCAAGCAATTTCTTTGCAGAAGCTCAGGTTCAAGAATGCTCACTGTTTCCTTTGAAAAGAAAATAATGGAATTTTGTTTCTTTACTTTACATCAAGACTTTCTCTTTTTTCTCTACCTATCCTAAAACCAGTCCAAAGCATTTTCACAGTCTTTATTCTTCTATAAATACTGTGTATTTTAGGTTTTATTGATGTAAATGATTTTTAAATCTCAGAATTAAATCTCTTTACGTCTGAGTCGCTGTAATACATTTTAAGTAAAACCTCAACCTTCAGTAATATTTCAATTTTAATTTTAAAGGGTTTCACTAAAACTCAGATGAGAGTAAAATGTGTTAAGATTAGAGATCAAAAGTTTTCTGTAGGTGGAACAGCTATTAAATACCATTCAATTAAAATAGGAGCAAGAAGTGAAACTTCTGAGCTATGTTCTAAATTCTGCACAAATGTTTACTTTCTCCAAAATAGACTGTAAGGCAAATAAAACAGATTTATTAAAATATTGTTTTATTCAATGTTTAGTTTTCTACTTGGTGTATTTGCTAGTCTCTCCCTCGAAGCATCAACAGAAGGCAACTGTATTATAAAGGAGACTTTCCATATCAGTTACAGGAAATGAGTTGGACTCCAACAAGACCTGCCTGTAGGCTGCACACTCAGAGAACCTCATAGCTGCTCTGTCTATGAAGCTCAATGCCTCAGCAGTCTCTGTCTGGCACTGAAGGCCTGGAGGATTTCTGGAGATTTGAAAGAAGGTCTGCAGATGGTCTTTCATACATGTTGTATAGCTGATGAGCAGGTTTCAATGCCTGGAGAGGTTAGCAGCAACAGGGTAGTTGTATGCACCACCAAGTAGTATGAGTAACTAGGCAAAAGACACTGTGACCTTGTGGAGTTTCTGTATATATATACTTCACTGCTCAAACACCCACCCACAAAACAATGAGAGATATTATGAAAAATAACTCATAGACTTGAAGATAGAAATATCATGGCAAATAAATACATAATTTCAGACAAAAATCAGTGTCTTAAATCCTCTGAGCCACTCAAGTAAGAATTCAGCATAATGCTATTGTTTGATTGTGACTAAGTTTCTTGAGGTTTGTACCAACCAGAACTGAGAAATTCTGTAACACAGGTGCATGGAATTGCTCATAAAGAGGCATTTCCTATGCTCCTATCAAAGCACACCAGGCTGGAAAAAATTATGTCTCATCCATATCCTTGAGAAAAATAGCTCAATAAAAATTAAATATTGAAAAATGAGCTTTCTAAAAGTCACAATGACCTTTTTTATAGAATAGATTGGGGGTAGGATTTTTCACCGGCAGGGCAAGCATAGAAAAAGGCATTGGCCACAAATCCTATTTGACAAGGAGGTTTTATAGTTGATACAAAGATGTGTATATGACAGTAAGCATGCAAGTTGAGCAAAGCAAGTTAAGTCAGAAGATGCATTAGCTATAACAAAGGATTTCTAATGGGTTCTGAGAAGTACAGATAAGCCCCCTTACACCATAAACAAAGGAGTGGTGGAAAGCATTTCCATTCCTCTCATCTCTTGTCAAAATCTTAAATTAAAAAAAATAAGCAGTATGTCCATGTTTCATTCACAACTAGAGTCAAATATTTGTAAAACAGATATAGAATAGATGATAGATAGATAATAGATAGATTATAGGTAGATATATTAGATAGATAGATGATGATAGATAGATAGATAGATGATAGATAGATATTAGATAGATAGATAGATAGATTAGCTAGATAGATTAGATAAATAGATAGATAGATAGATAGATAGATAGATAGATAGATAGATAGATAGATAGATAGATAGATAGATAGATAGATTAGACTTGACATAAAGCACCATCATTTCTGAGTATTGAATCCAATCCAATTCTTTTTAACTGAATTGAAAATAGATACAACACTTAAAATGATTATGTATTTATGAGGAAGTACATGGGATTCTTAGCACATTAATTTCCTACTGTGCATAGTGGGTTTACCATGTATGTATGTATAAGTATAATCTTTGGGTAGCAGTGTCAACATTTGTGGAGTTTTTCTTCTATTTCCTTTCCTTTATGTATTGAGCTAATTTTTGCAAAATAATCATATAAAAGTAATAATGTAAAAGGAACTAAATATGTACAAATATCCAATGAGCAAGTTCATTTCTTAAGAGACAGTGGCACAGAGACCCTAAGAGACACACAAGATTTTGAAGTGGATTCAGGTAGAGTTAACAACAGTCTGATTCTGACAACTAGTTTTAAATCTGTTCTTGTAAGTCATGTATGCTACAATAAATGCCTCAAGCTAATATAGCCCCTGTGGTTTACATATACTTTACAAATCTCTGCCTGAAGGGATTAATTCTTTCTATCACTGATGAATTAATTTGCATCATGTACTGAATCATATTAGGAAATTGTAGTTGGAAAAATTTAATGGCTTCCATTTAATCACCCAAAATGAAGTTGTTTAACTCTAGGGAACCAGACATTCCCAGAAAAATAAGATTTTCTCATATTCCAACTTGCTCATATGTGTCCTTTGCCTCGTGTACAAATGCAAGCAAATTTTTGTAATTAGTTTCTCTCAACATTTTCCAAAAATGTGTGGAAACATAGAAGAGTAAAAAGGAGTATAAAAGTTATGAAAATTGCAAAATATGTATAATGCATTAGAAGTAATCTTCAAGCATATAAAGTCATATTAAAAATAAAATCTCAAAGTAAATTTTTATTTTAGGGTTATCAAAGAAGCCTCACAAGTAAATATGTGCCTTGTGCATTCTATATATTTTATTACAAGAATAAGAATCACTGCAATACTAAAACCTAGCAAAACAAGAGACATTACCTACAAATTTTACTCCAAGTCACCCTACCACCTGGAGTACCTGCCATTCTAAATTTAGTGAAAGGCTATAATTTTAAAGAAAAATAAAACAAGAAATGGAATTTTTTTCTTCACATTGTATATTCTATATATGAGCTTCATGCATTGCATATAATTTGTAAGATGAGAGAAACCACAGGTGGCCTTGAGTATTCAGAAATCAATCAGAAACCTGTAAGAAAATGTGGTGACTGTAGAGGCATGTAGGTGAAACCAAACTCAACAAATGACAACAATTTGAGAAAGGACTAGGAACTGGGAACATGTTTTTCCTGTTCAGTTTCAGAGTAAAAGGGAAACTGCAAGCCAGCCTCAATGGCCATCAAAATGATTAAAAATCTACTTAAAAATGTTCTTATTGTTACAGTTAGCAGTAGTGAGGAAATTAAATAGCTCAAGAGAGAAGGAATAGTGCCTAAAGACTAGAAGGAATAGACATCTCGAAATGAAATGGATAAATTAAAAAGACAATTTTAGCTTTCTCAGATCATTGTATGATCTTTCAATTACAAACTTTTAGAAAGGATATACACATATCAGTCATAAAATGACACCAGTACAAAGAATGTTTAGCAAGCACATATTCAGAGCCCAATGTGGTGGCGCAAAGCTATAATCCAAGCACTCAGGAGCCTGAGGCAAGGCAGGGAGAGAGCTGTGGTCATTCCAACTCCACTGATGAGCTTCAGGCAGAAGGCTGATATCCCAGCAAGAGAAGAACCACTCCAGGCCTTGAAACCCTTGAGAGAGTGGTGAGGCAAGAAAGAGACCTATAACCACAGCCAATTAGTCAACCCAGGATAAGTTAGCAAGTCAGACACCAACGATTTCTAACACAATTTACTCTGTAGTCTCAGACTGGCCTCGAACTCACTTCGATCCTCCTACCTCTGCCTCCTGAGTGCTGGGATTAAAGGCATGCACCACCATGCCTGGTTTCTAACACAATTTAAAGTAGAAGCACAGAGACTCTTATGTTCACAGTAATTAAACAGACTTAAAATTCACCCACCATGACTCACGGAACTGAGCAGAAGAGGGAGCAGAAAGATTTTAAGAGCCATTGTGGGAAAGACTACCCAGAATAAAGGAGAATACTATGCACATGGGAACACTAGATTTTAGGATATGAATGTGAGATGAAAGAGTCCTGCTTGGAAGGGGTGTGAAGAGAGCCTCATCATCAAATGCCTGATGATGTGCAAAACAGAGGGAGAATTATGAATTACTCTTACTGGAGGGTCACATTCACAGTGCAAAGCCCAGAGAGAGCCAAGCTCAGACAACCTAATGAGATGTTTACAACCTGCTGGTAAAATGAGTAGTGGGTAGAGAGGAATGGAATAGGCTATGTCAAGTGTACTGCTTATAGGACATAGTATTTCTCCTCTTTTCAGAAAATAATATATGTGGCTAGGTAAGTGAGGAGGAGAGTGACCTAGACAAAGCTGACCTAGACAGAACACAGAAAAAAACAATTCCCATTTAATTTTAATTTTAAATAGTGTCATTTGTTCTGGCCTTTGGGCCTGCCTTCAACTGTAAAAAGTCAAAATTTCACCCAATGTCTTTCTCTGAACATTCTCTTAGTGTATGATTACACAAGAATAACAAGTACAAGATTCTCCAAAAGAAGCTTGAGAAGAATGCAACCTGCTGGGGCACTTGATTATTTTATCACATAACAGAGGACATTGGGAACAGAACTGTAAGGTTGAATCTAAAACTAAAAATATGCATTTACACTAGCTAAAAACCTTATTTCATACATAGGATTTATTCACCATGCTAAGAAACAGCAGTGGCCCCAAGGCTAGCTTCCCTCCTCTGAAACAAGGATTCAAACAAAAGCGACTATGAAGCAAGTCCTAGTTGCTGTGAGCAATCTGATACACATGTCTTTTACAACCTGAGGACAGAGAATGTCTATGGTAGGAAATGTTTCTGTTGCAGCACTTAAAGAAGGAGGCAAAAGTATTCACTCCAAGTTTCAAGTTATTCATATATAATATACAGCTTTCCGTTTCACCTGACTAATAAAGTCTTCTGTCTCCTTCCTCTGGACTAATTTTGGGGTTCCCTTTGCTTCACAACCTCCTTTTAGTACCTGGGCAAAACCTCTACTCAGAGTCCAGGGAACTTCCCTACAAAATATTTGTAAACATGAGTAGGAAATAAAGTAGTGATAAATACCTTTACATGTAGATACAAGATTCCAATCAGATAAATGATTATCTCTGGTACCCAAAAGCCTTTGATTGAGCTAAACTTTATGTTTAGTCATCCTCAAAAAAAAGGGATTCCATTTTGTAATAAAGCTAAATGTATTTGATTTGGATCATTCCTTTTTTTAATCATTCCTTCTATTTTTGAAAGACATTTGACAAATGCAAAGAAATTTGTGGTGATATAGAAAGAAAGCATCTTGACCCTCTGGAAGAGTCATGTCATCAGATTAACAAGTGGTTCAGTAAGCGGGCTGTTACAAAGTTGATTGTCAATGTGTTGATGAATACAGCATGGAAATAACACAGGCCACAATTTCTTCTTTTATTTCTTATATTTTTATTATATGTTTTTTCAAAATACTGAAGTATATAAATTTATATAAGTATATGTATACTCATATATTGTACACTTATATATGTTTATATATATATATATATATATATATATATATATATATATATATATATATATTTCCATTGTCTCATACACACATTAATACATATATGTCATATATATAAATGCATGTATGAGACAAAGAGGATATACATATATATATACACAGAAGTAACACATATTATATATATATATATATATATATATATATTTGTGTGTATGAGACAATGGGTATATATATATGAAAAAAAATATATATATAAACAGGTGTAAAATTTCTGACATAAAATAAGTGACTGAGAAATGCTAAAAACAACAAAAAGATGAGGCATAATTTAATCCACAAATTGGAAGTACAGAGGACAACATACATACACAGATTAAAATCCCTGCTCCCAAAAGGTTTGAGTTAACTACTATGGAGGAAACAAATCAGACAATAGTCATCACATATCTGCATGAGAAACTCAGGGAGTTAGATTTCATATGTTTATATATTTATCTGATAGGAAAATTTATTGAGCCCCTGAATTAAGTGATGCTTCAGAAAATAAAACACCTGGAGTGAGAGATTTAACATTTATTATACCTCAAAAGAAAAATCCTAGGCTTGGAGAATAGCCATGCAAAAATGAAGGATGATGTTAGCATGTTGGAGGATACACATGAGGGTCCTAACTCCTGAATAAGTGAGGGTGGGGAGGGAGTAGGTGAAGATGAAGTCAGTGGGGTACATTCTAAAGACTCTCCAGCAATGGCAAATTATTTTAAATTTTATTCCATATCAAGTAGCAAACTATTGGGCACATTTGAACAGAAGAATTTAGCTAGAGTGTGAACAATGGTAATAGGAAATAACAAAGCAGAAGCAGAGGTATCAGCTAGTGATTTACTAAGGTTTCTTAAGAGAAAATAAGATGTGAGATAGTCTAGAGAGTATAGAAAACAACATATATATATGTAAAATATTAACAGTCATATCACTATTTTACTTAGCAGAGAAAAATTAAGCACTGTGATTATGTTTATTAAATAAGGCTTTAGGAGAGAAGGCTGCTGAATGGTCTTGAACATGCAGCATGGCTGTGTGTGTTGTGTAAACAGTAGGTATGTGAGGTCTCCAGAAAAGGAAAGGTTGCTACTGTCCGACTACTTCTTTACCCAGCAGTAACAAATGAGTCCTCTCAGTAGCTTGGAGTGATCACATGTGTAATTATCTTATTCTGTGTGGCCATCTTGGGGCAGCTAAGGCTTTGCTCTTAGTTGCTTGGATTCTGAGAGGCAGACTGACAGAGCAGATAAGAGTAATCATTTGGCAGTCTGATGGCCATGGGGAGAGACAGTATAATGAAGCTCACAATGGTTAAGGATCTTCTCCTAAATTCTGAGTCCAACATTCTTTCCTTTATTATTTCCTTAAACAGTGTAAGGTGCATAGTCACATCTGACCTTTATTTGTTCTGTTGGTGTCACATAAAGAGAAGTCACCTTCATGGAAGGGGAGTATAATCAATTTGGTCTACCCCAGAAATATACTGTTAAGTTTGGACCTCATCAGCATATAGGCACAGGTAAGGCTATATCTGGATAAGATCATAAACAATATGAACACAGGACATAGGAGAATTCTGGTGCTTAGAGATCTGGCCAAAGTGGGAAATTAATCTACATGGAAATGATCATAGTGTAGGGGATAAACAGAGATTTCTTTCCAGAATGACAAGTAATATAAATATTTGCAGAAGGAAAAATTGAGGAACATGTTGATCAAATCCTCCACGGACTGGGAATAGATTATTGTGTTCAGTAGTGGATTATTGTGTTCAGTAGCAAAAAGGTTATTTGTTACCTTGACAATAGCCATTTCTGTAGAGGGATAGAGAGGAAAAGCTGATTCAAGTGGGTTCATTTGATGAGAGGGAAGAGGGGGAGAGACAATCTCAAAGGGCTTTGCTAGATGAAGAAAGTACAATGCCATCAGTAAAACATTTTCCCTTCTCCACTGAGCATGAAGGTGCAATCAAATCAGCAGACCCTACTGATAGAAGCATTTAGTTCTGAAGAGAAAGAACACAGGGCAGATGGGGACATCAGCAGCCACTCATTTTGTGTTCTCTTGACAAAAGTAATAACCGAAACATCACGAGAAGTAGCCTATTTCTTTAAAAATGAAAAATGTTATCTGTCTAGTTATTCTAATTGCTTCACATTGGAATCAGATGACCTTATGGAAACCATTCATTTACCTTCTCAATGTATTTACTTTCTCCTCTGGTTCTTCTATGATACTTCAACTTTCCATGTTGAATGGTATGTATTGGAGTTTGTTCCTTAGGTTTCAGCTATGCAAAAAAAAAATGCATATAGAGAAATTGAGCACAAATAAAGTATATTCATATTCAAAGTCCCACAAATATTTTATTTCCATATTTTCCTTATAGAATCGATGACAACTCTACAGACTTTAGTCGTCATGGAGCAAAGTAGACAGATTAAAGTGAGGCTTTGTCCCATCTTCACCTATAGGGCATTGGAGAATTTTAAGTACTTAAAGGATGATCTGTTAGTCATTTAGTAAACAGGAGACCACCTTCAACTTCATTCCCACGTCTTTATGTTTTGAAGTAGTTGAGAAGAATCTCTCCTAAATAAAAACACTATTAATACTAAATAATAATAATAGTATTATTAAAAAGCATGACCTGAATAACTTGCTGCATTTTTAATACATGTATATTATAAAAACTACTGCCATTCAGTGGTTTTTGGGCAACATCATTTTCAGAGAGAATCATAAAAATCTATGCATTGAGGTCAAAATATGTGGTAAAATATAATCTCCTCTTGCTCTTCTCAATATATAGTAGTTTAACAGAAATCAAAGATTATGCAGATGTTATATATATATATATATGTTTATTATCTGAAATGACTCTGCAAATTAAGGTATTAATATGATCAACATAATTAGACCTAGGTAGTATAGAAACAACTTGATTTATCACTATAGTTATTTCTTTTTGTTAGTAATGTACCAATTTGATCATTTATCAGCCAGCAGAAATTTATTAGAAAATAAGATAATTGGATTTGGATCAATTCTCTCATTTTTTTTCATGTACTTTATTTATTTATTTATTTATTTATTTTTAAATATATATTTATTGTCCATAATGAGTTACATTATTTAGTGGGCAAACCATGCGTTGTTATCCCGAATTCCCCAATCCCCCCCTCCCCATCCCTGATCAGTTGTATATCCTCCTCCGTGGGCTGTCTGTATTAGTCCTTGTGGCAAGGGATCTCTCATTTTATAAACATCAGGATGTGCTAAACACATTTTTTCTTATTATACTCAATATGTGGTAAGATTTTTTCCCCAAATAACCCATTTTATCATGATGCAACATCTAAGCGAATTCCAAACTTGTAAGATCATGTATTATAGCATTTGTTAACTTTTCTTCATGGCTATAGTAAATAAGTATTCATTTTAGTATATATAAAGTTTAGCTTTTTACAGTCATGACATGTATTTCTTAAGATTTTTTTTCCAAGTACTATGGACTGTTGTCTTCTTGAAGTCTCATAGAATTGCATCCTTGAGAATGAACGGCTTTTTTCCTTCCAATCCTCCTCTAAGTCATCTGAACAGTAGTGGATTAGTGTGGAGCCTGCCATGATTTCCTTTTAAATGCTTCCTAAGATTTCCCAGATAACTCATTCACTCTTAAAGTGGTGTTAGACTCATGGTCCCATATACCAAGATGAGGGTAAAGTCCCCGTAAGTTAGCCAAGAATTCAAAGTCATTATTTAAATATTTCCTTTCAGGAACAGATAGTAAGATGAAAACTCTACCTACTGAAAAGATGGACTAAACAGGATAAATCCTTGATACTCCTGATTTTGAACTTCAATCATTAAGCAACTTTAAAGTCCGATATTTATCATGAGAACACTGGTGTAGGACTGTAGGAAAAATTAATAGTAAATTGCTTTGCTTAATTTACATAAGTTCATAAAATTAGAAAATATGAAATAAAATTTTTAAAGGTAAAATATAGTGTATGTGTAGGATAATGTGCATTCCTATTTGGATAACTATACCAGTTACTCAATTTATTTTCAAATATTTTTCTGAGCTTGCATATATCTATACAGTTCATGTTTCTATATAATTACAGAAAAATTACTATTGTATCATCTCAACTTCTTAAAAGTGAAAAATCTAAATAAAAGAAAACATTCTCCTTACAACTGATGCTGCTTTACCGTTGAGATAGACAGGTGCTTGAATCAGAGATTTTATTAAGCTTGACTAAATCCTATAAGAGAAGAGGAAAGGTTAAAACTGAAGGGATATTAGAAATCAGATGTTTATTGAATTATAGCCATTCTCAAACACATGTTCAGTAAACTCAAAATGTATCTCTAAAGATTTAAGTCAACAGTAAATTTCAATCACCTAAGAAGCACTCATTCTTGTTCTCAAGTAATTTTCATATTTCATTCTCTATATGAGCCAGCAAAGCTAGGGAATAAATTGTGTACCCATTTCAAAATTTGTCCTGTATTGGGAGATCAGTAAGACAGGCTGGAAGAAAAATTAATCTCTTCAAAAAGAAGTTGATTGCCAACCAACATAAGAACCTATTCACTCCTGACACAATGAGGCTTTCCCCAGATGAGACTAGAGAGGGCCAAGGGGAAATTGTGGTGTCAAGAGACTTTGAATTGGGATTAAACAGGAGAGGAGGAAATTTAATCAACAATTTATTCACTCAATCTGCCAAAAATTAGATTATATTTTAGAATAGTCCTGTACATAAGAAAAAAATGAAAGAATTATAAATTTATTCCAGTTAATAAGGTTACACTGTGACTACAATGAACATCTCTGACAGAGCAATTTGCTTGTATGTGGTTATTGGCATAGACTATAGAAGATGTATGCACATTCAAAATCATTTTGTTCATTAAGTAGTTAGGTTTAAGAAAATGCCTTATATTCTCCAAATCTTACTAATATAACACCTGCCTTGGCATGCTTTCATAAAGATTAAATGATAAAAATGCAAGAGGAGCTTTTCATATGGAATATAACATCTATTAAATCCATAACCCAAGTGTATATCATGTTTATGGCAGGGAGAGGAAAGGGAAGTGGTAATAAAGACAATTTCAGAAAAAAAGAATGAAAGTAGGGGCTGGAGAGAGCCAGATGCCTGGGTTTGATTTCCCAAGGATAAATGTAAAACAAGGTGTACAAAATTGCACACACATCTGAAGTTCATTTTCAGTGGCAAGAGGCCTTGATGCTCACATTCTCTCTCTCTCTCTCTCTCTCTCTCTCTTTCTTTCTCTCTCTCTCTCTCTCTCACACACACACTGTATTTCTCTGTATCTAATAAACAAATATATTTTTTTAAAGAAGGAAAGTGGATAACTGATCAACAATGTGTTGAGGATGCTCAAAAATTTGTTCTGGATGGATGGCTCTGCCATTAAGGCACTTACCTATGAAACCTAATGACTTGGTTGGATAACCCAGTACCCACATAAAGCCAGATGCACAAAGGGGCATCTGGAGTTCATTTATAGTTACTAGTTGCCTTGACATGTATGTTCTCTCAATCTCTCTCTCTTTCTCACTCTCTCTCTCACACACACACACCTGTATCTCTACTTGCAAATAAATAAATTAAAATATTAAAAAATTAAAAAGGAAAATTAAAAATAAAAAGATTTTTCTTCCGTGAAACACCTTGAAGCTACACAAAAGGTACCTTTGATACATTTACCTTTGATATATTAGTCCCTTTGAACTTGTAAAGCATCTGTCTAAAAGGTTAGGGCCCTCTATGGAGATGATAAACTTTTAAGCTGAAAGATTATAACTGCTACATAATGGGCAAATGGACTCAGTCTTACTCTAAAATTAAAGTAATGAGGTCTCCATCAACAATAAAATTTATTTGTACAAATAGATAATATGCAGACATGTATAGCAATTATTCTGTACCTAGGACCTTATCATACCAAATGAAAACTAACATGGCATTTGGGTTGGAAATTCAATGTGAAAGGGATGTAAAAATATCAGTTACTAAAAGCATTTAAAGTGTGCTTTAACAAATATGAATATTTAGAATGTTATTTAAGCTTTCTAAATTTGTCATACTAGGTTTTCTTTTTTAAAAAATATTTTTTTGTTGTCACTCTATTCCAGGCTGACTTGGAATTCACTCTGAAGTTTGGCCTTGGTGATCCTCCTATCTTGCCTTCCAATTTCTGAGATTAAAGACATGTGCCACACCTCATGACCCATACTAGGTTTTAAAGAGTAAATGAAAAAAATTCAAAATATATGTTGGTGTTTTTAATTACTTAGGAGAACAAAGAAGTAGGTGTATGAATAATTTATTTCTAAGCCTGTAAATTTCCAATATTTATTTGCAAACCTGCATATCTAGGTTATTAAATTTGAGGTAGTAGATACTTCTACAGCTGGTGTTGCTGTAATTATGGGTTCTGCTTGTTATTCAGAGAAGATATGGAACACCTTGTAACTTTACAGTTAGTCATTAATGCAAATTCAGAAATTACTCATTAATGTAAATTCAGAAACTTTGGTTGGTATCAATTTTGCCCTTTTTTTTCTTTTTACAACTAAATGTGTCTGAAAGTGAGGAATAAAAGCGAGGAATTGTTTTTATCTTTATAGAAGAGGCTCAGATAGTTTATAGTCCTTTATACTGAAAGCATTGGGAAGGTGGTATTTTAGCTTTTTAGTTTTTTAGCGTTAATTACAACTTCCAAGCAGTGTAACAGTCTTTACTTGGTCCTGTAATTTATTTTTAAATTAGAATATATTTTGGGAAGAGGTTTGTAAATTGCATTCTATAAAGATCAATGTTGCTTTGTGTCAATATCTTGATAAATTAACACCTGGATAATCTCATCATTATTTTAAAGTATAACTATTACATAGCAGAAGGAAATAAACTCCAATTTTCCCAGAGCTTTATATTTCTTTTGTCCCTACTTTTTTAGTTACAAAAAGAAGAGAATAGAAAGAGATCTGTGCCCACTGAGATCAAGGGAGTTGAGGATTTCTACAGCAGTGAGTTAAACAGCAATGACAGATTTGGACCATGTAATAAACACAGCTCAAGACCAAATAGGCAATCATAAGGATGGTAGAATTCAAGGTTGCTGGAATAGGACTGCAGTCTGAAAGGTAAATTACATCATCTAATCAATTTTTTCATTACAATAAACCTGTTTTGTTCTTGTTTTTCATTAAATATGAGGATTAGAATTGGGCTATATTACCTTTTGCTTAAGTAGTTGCATTTTAATTATAACTTTAAAATCTTCAACATAAAATCTGTTACCTCACTTGGTTGAGCTTAAGTTTCAAAACCTTCTGTTCTACATTTATGTATGATTGAGAATAAATAAGAATTTATTTTTCTCAAGAACATACACATTTGGGATATAAAAATATGAGAAAACAAGCATAAATTATCTAGCAACATATAAAACCACAAAATCTGGCCATAGAAGAGGATAGATATTTAATGGAAATAAGCTTCCAAATATTTTTTACATGTCATTATAATTTCAAGTAATTTCAACTATTCTCTAGTCTGAAAATTTAATTGCCTATCTTCCTCCTCCTGGAAGTATGTTCTATAATTTATCACACTAAAGTGTAATTTATTTTCATGGGATTGTTGAATCTGTGAAAATATTTGAGTTGTCATTTTCTCTTATTGCTATAACTGTTTTTATTTATTTTATGAATAAATAAACCCAAGAAAACACAAAAACAATGGTCACCTCTTTTGTAGTGTTTATTTCTGCGTCATCCTGAACTTGTTTCATAAATGTTAGAGCCTCTAACACTGCTTTGAGTTCTAACTTTCGAAAACGTTCTTCTGGGCTGGAGAAATGGCTCAGCAGTTAAGGCACTTGTCTCCAGTGCCTGAGGCCCCCGGTTCAATTCCCCAGTTCCACATAGGCCAGATCCACAAGGTAGTGGCCTTGGTGCTCTCTCTTTCTCTCTCTGTCTCTGTCTCTGTCTCTCTGTCTCTGTCTCTCTCTCTCTCTCTCTCATCATCATCTATCTCCTGTATCTCTCTGCTTGAAAATGAATAAATAAAATATTTTAAAAAATGATCTTCTGTGGTCATCTCACAAATTTCCACAGCTCCAACAATGAGTCTGTGCTGAAGGATAGGAGACTTGGAAGCCTAATGTTAGACTGCTTGTTTGAACTTCAGAACCAGTTAATCTGAAAGCCCTGAAATGTGTCACCTGAAATTGATACATGCAGAAATGAGTTCAATGTCTTTCATCTATCTAAAAAAGTTAGTGAATAGTCATCATCACTCATCACATAATCTGACACAATTATTTTCCTTCTGCTCAGGCGAGAGTGTATTCACGCCTACATGCCAGTTTCTACTAGCAACCAGTACAAGGAAGGCCACACTGTCATAGGCCTGGCTGAACCACTGAATCCCCCTGACAATGAGGTGAGGATGAAGACAGAGATTGGAAGCAAGAAACTTTTATCAGATATTCTAGGTGGCATTTGAGAAACAGAATTGCCTTCTGAAAATGGTTGTAAGCCTACAGTTGAAGGAAATGGAATCAAGAGGAAGATAGGGAATCCAATGATAAGCATTGGACTAGACAAAGCCCCAGATTTTAGTTAACTACATCAACCGTTTGATGGCTTAAACTAACCAAATTGTTTGATTATTTCCAAATGAAAAAGGCCTAGTCCATTCCCATAGCACATCATAAGAATTTGACTCCTTCTTTCATTCTCCTAAGTACATATATATTAAAGACCAGTGGTGAGGACTTGTTCACATCTGTATTTCTTATGCTTAATCAACAATTTTCCCTGCTGAAGATGCTCAAAGTTTTTCTTAATGAATCAAAGAATTAAATAATTAAGAATAGCAAAGAAACAGAAAAATGAATGAAACATGACTAACTTTTCAGTTAGTTAATGACAGACAACATTTGGTTGGAAAGAGAAGAGGGAGTTAGGAATGGTCTGGCTCTAGCATAATTGGACCTCACACTCACTTTGTAAGCCAGGCTGGCCTTGAACTCAGGGCGATCCTCCTTACTTAGCCTCTTGAGTGCTAGATTAAAGGTTTGAAACAATATAGCAAGCTCAGGGAGATTTTGTGTTCATACTATATTTTACAGATGTACAAAAATGGAATGCTTCATGTATGAATAACAAAGGCATAAGTTTGAATGAGAAAAAAAATAATGAATTGAGACAGGAAATTATATCCCAGAGCAAATGATCATGACCAAATCTCTCATTTCAAATCCTACTCAGTAAAAATCTTAAAATCATTGTCATGAAACTTTTCAGAAATATACAATATAATTCTGTCCCATGACAAATAAAAATCATTAAAGACATGCTTATGTTATAGTTATGGGTTCTTGCTATGGAACCAAAGTTGCTGTAGGTAAAATTAAAGTACACTCATCTCAGTCCATTTTGTCATGCTATGACAGAATACTTGAGACCAGATAATTTGTAATGAACAAAGATTTCTTTCTTATAGCTCTGAATGAAAGGAAGTAGAAGATAAACATGTCCACATGTGGAAATTATCCCAAGATAGAAAAACCAAACAGCATTATTAAAACATGTGCAAGAGAGCATCAAGAAGTGGACTGCAGAACTTTAAGCTTTCTTATAGTTAGGATTAAAGCCTTCAAGGTGGTAATACCTTCAGGCAGGACCCACACATCAACACTGATGCACTAAATTCTTAGCAATGTATATTTGAATGACACATTCAAAGCTCCAGGGGCCCTGGAGACTGGGACAAAGTCATTCCACCAGTACCCACCTAAATCCAGCACATGAGTCTGAAGAGGACGTTAAACATAAGGTTCTACCTCTGGTCCCCAAATGTTCAATGCAAAATGCCTTTAGTGCAACTTTTTGAATCCCTAATCTTAACAGTTCCAACATTCTTTCAAAAACTAACTCTCCCATCTGACACTAAGTACAAACCACTAGCTCTTAGAATCAGTAAAATTTCAGTAAAACTAGTTAGGTAATTCCAGCATTAATTGTAAACATCTGATCATTCAGTTTCTAGAACCTCCAAAAATTAGTAGAACTAGCTAGAGATCAGTACTCAACACACAAGCAGGTAACAGGATATTTCATTTTCAGATCACAAGAAAATGATACACTTTGGCAGTTGTATACATCTCTGCTTCACTGGGATTGCTATTATTTCTATATGCTTTCCACAATATCCTATTCCAAATTCACTTTTAAATTTCATGGTTTTTAAAAATTGCTAATCATTCATTGATTTTTTTTTCAATAAAAAAGCTGCACTCTTAGACTCCTTTATCCCCTCCACAATTCTGTTGAAAATCTTCTTGAATGGGGTTATTGGTATTCATTGTGGGGACCAAGAGACCCTCAGTCAGTCGGGGGGGATGGGAGGGGTGATACAGTGCCTCAGGCTATTCCCACCCACCCTGAGTCTCTTACTATCTTTCTGTCCCCTCTGCCACAAGGTTCCCTGAGCTTTGGTAGTCGAGAGAAGGGACTCATTTAGTGTCACTTTCTCTGTAGCCTCTAGATCTCCCCTTTGATGAGGTTTGAGTGGCCACCATGTTGGTTACAATCTGCCTAAAACTGGTTTTCAGCCTAAATCTCTATGGAGGAGGTGGTGTCAGCGATACTGATCTCATGCTTTCTTTGATAAGCATGACTTTTGTAGCTTTAACTTGTGACTTTTGTTTCTCTTTATATTTTTTAAGTTAAGTCCTTTATGTTTTTATTGAGGCATAGTTACATACATTGACTGAATAGCATAGATAGGATGTGGACAATCTAATCGTTTTGAAATCTATCTGTATAATCCAGATGCTGTCAATATGTGGAACATGAACACCACCTGGAATCACCTGCCGTGCCCCTTCCCGGTCAGTCTCAACCTCAACCCTGTGAAGAAATGGCTCTTCTGAGTGCTAGCAGCATAAGTCCATTTTATTTAATAACAAATTTCATTTAAATTGAATGTTATAATACATTCTCTTTTAAATCAGAATTCTCACATTTGGCAAAAGGTTTTTAAAATCCACTTCTGTATCTATCTATTGTTTGTTCTGTTACATTAAGTAGGGATTATCCCACTGTATGTCTACACAACAATGGCTAAGTTTTGGGTCTGCATTTATTAAAGTGTTATTAAAATATATAAATACACCAGAGATAATTATATTTTGAAGGCATTATTAATTAAATTTCTATGAATATTCCTATCAAAATTTATACTTATGCTATAAACTTTTATTCCTTTCTGCTACATAAATAATATGGGGTGCCTAACTCTTAGAATATAGATGTATCTAACATTTTAAGATATTGCCACTAGATTCCTAAAGGGTTTGAATTCTGAGGGGCTGGAGAAATGGCTCAGAGGTTAAGGCACTTGACTAAAGGGTTTGAATTCTATTAAAATACATTATGAAGGCTTAATCACAGTCAGTATCTTCTTTACCAATGAAAGCATGTATGGACTATGAGCATCCTGTATACAATGTCGTTTTTCATGTTTCCGCATTTTGCTTCTTCCCCTTATGAGTGTTAGCACTATTTTCATTTTATACCATGGTTTTCTAAATGTAATCACACATTTTCACTGTCTAATCAGGGTTTATTCTGCCATCAACCACGAATCTTATTACTTGCATTATTTTTTCTTTAATTTTTACTTTAGTGTGTGTCTGATGTTAATACGCTCTCTCTGGTTTGTCAATGTTTTGGAGGCTGGAGTGAATAAAGAATTTGTCTTGTAAAATTGAGGAATGCAATTTGGTTCTCCAGCACCTATGAAAATGCTGGGTGGGCTTGGAGATTCACTTCAAAATTGACCCAATAGGGCAGAGACAGAGAGAGATGATATCTAGATGATAAATAGTTGATAGATAAACAGAGACAGACAATAACAACCTCTTAGCAAGTTTCAGATATCTACAATATTATTGATTGATTATTATATCTACAATATTATTGACTGGTTCCATCTCTCGAAGTTTGTAAACATATGCCACTCTGCCAGCTTCTACCTTTTATTGGTGTTATAAGAGAGAGAGAGCGAGAAAGAGAGAGAAAGAGAGTGAGAGAGAGAGAGAAATACCAACACTCAGGAGGCAGAGGTAGGAGGACTGCGATGAGTTTGAGGCCACCCTGAGACTACATAGTAAATTCCAGTTCCGACTTAGCTAGAGCAAGACCCTACCTCAAAATACCAATAGATAAATAAATAAATAAATACAGAATAGTAAGAATTCCCAGAGTTTCTTTGGAGCTAATTTCTGTTTTCCTTCTGACTACACATATAATACATCAAGATGTCTTTTTAATTGTGCTGCAGTTTCAATACGATGTCTGGTTGGTTTATTTTTATTTACTTTGGAGACTCAGGATCTTCACGGCATGCTGATTCACTCACTTCTTCTCGTATGTCTATCCTCTGGGACTCTGAAATGTTTGTGTTGCAATTTCTGCCTTTATTTTCTTTACTCTTAAGCATTCTATTAGATGTTCACTTATCCACATTTTAGTTTTTTTTTTCTGTTTTCTGTTTCTCTATTAAACTAGACTATTTAACTTACCATAAAGAATCTTTTTGAGTGTGTGTGAAATGTGTGTGGAATATGTACGGTGTGTGGTATGTGCATATGTGTGTGTGTGGTGTGTGTGTGTGTGTGTGTGTGTGTGTGTGTGTGTGTGTGCAGACTCATAGCTTTAGGATGTGCCTGAGGTGGCCAGTGGAGAATATTGATGTCCTGCTCTATCATTCATCCACTCACTCCTGCATTTCCTTAAGATGGAGTCTCTCTCTAAGCCTGAAGCTGCACTTTTCCCAGGCCCCAGTGATTCCTCTGTCTCCATTCTCCAAAAGACTATGCTACAGAGCCACGTGGCCCTCCCAAGCTGTTTATGTGGCTGTTTTGGGAATAAAACTCAACAGTTTCAGGACCTCTCAGGACATCACACTTGCATAGCTAGTGCTCTTAACCTCTGAGCCATCCTCCCAGCCCTAAATTTAAGTGCTCTACTATGTATAAAGTACATGTGCACATATATGAACTATTAATAATTTTTTAAAAGTTGTTACATTGAACTGTTGTATATATTTTTGTTTTTTGCTTTTATTTTTTTTTTCTTTTTTTCAGGTATCATAATAATAATAATGATAATAAATACCTTTATTATCCATGATTACATACATTGGATGAGCAAATCTTGTGATGGTAGACCCATTAAATACCTCCCTGTCCCCAGCCCACTGGGGACCCTCCTCGTAGGCATACTGGATCAGTCCCTGGGGTAGGGGGTTATAAATAGCACAGCAGAAAGCCAGGTTCCTCCCTCCTTGTGCATTGTTGCTGAGTGGGGCGATGTCTCTGGATATTCTCCTCCACCATGGCTCTTACAATCTTTCCACCACCTCTTCTGCTCAATTCCCTGAGTCATGGTGGGTGAGTTTTAAGTCTGTTTTATTGTTGAGATCTTAAGAGTCTTTGGACTGCTTTGGGTTGTGTTGGATATCCTTGGTGTCTGTCTCTTTGACCTATCCTGGGTTATCTGACTTGCTGTGGTGGTGATAGGTCTCTTGTTCATCACAATACTTTCTCAAAGGTTCCATTTGGGGCCTGCATGATAGGCCCAGGGTGGTTCATCTCTTGCCAGGTTATCCACCATCATCCTGAGGTTTGTTGGTGGAGTTGGATTGACCACGGCTCTCTTGCTTCCTTCTGAAAAACACGAACAGAATCTCCATCGGAGAATAAGATCAGTATAGGTTAAATGAGACACACATTGATAATTTGGCAAGATTCTACTGGTTGTAGCTTCTCATAGTGAGAATTTCCCCTTGGAGCCCATATTTTTGGTTTCCATAGACTTTTTCCCTGGTTCCCAATTCCACTTAAGGGTTCATTGTCACTGAGTGGATTTCTTGACCAATTTGAAAGCCTTTGTTTGCCCCCTAGGTTTTGGTGCTGTTGTTGCACAAGTGATCACTTCTTGACTTGTTGATCTCTCCCATAAGTCAGTGTGTTCAGCATTTTCATGACACTAGTCCAAATTTTATATCAGTGGTCTCTGCTTTTTCCAAATATCATTGATCATTTTCCCCTGGGAGCTCATGTAGCATCTACCCAGCATTACACATGCTACCATCTGGGAGCTGGTTGCCATTCTGGATCTCACTGGGTTTCTTCGTGTTGTGCGATGACTTTGTGTAGTTTCTTCAGCAATAGGATATTACCTTTGTCCTGGGATGGGAATTCAAGAGCCTTGACAGAAACCTATCTTGTTTTGGAGATCTCATGGGTCTCTTTGATTAACAGCTCAATGTGGGAAGGAACCTTTGCTTTTATTTTTCTTATGTGATCTATTTTTGAATGTTTTTAGCATAATTATATTATGCTCTTTGCTTGAACATTCCAATATCTTTAACAAATGAATATCTGATTACATTTTCTGGTATTGTTTGGGTCATATTTTTAATAACTTATTCCAAAATGTACACTATAGCATTTCTCTATGAGTTGAATATTCTCAATGGAATTGCATATGAGGAAAACTTATAGAATGTGTTGGATGCCATGAAATCTGTAGTCTTACCCAAAAGGGGCCATTTTAAGTTACATTATCTGCCTTTTTAGAACAAATAAAGGTTATGTATTCAGACAAGCATCAGGAGTTATCTCATTTACTAATATTCAGTATATATACCCAGATATCTACTCAATATTAACAGTAGATTTTGCTTGTATAATGTTTATTTTTGAATGGAAATATTATTAATTGTTATAGGAATGGTTACCCTTAGTGTAACAATTTTTCTAGAGTTTCCATATGGAGGAGACAGCACAGGTTCCCTATGATACCTCAAAATTCAAGCTCTCCAGATTGTGGCCTGAACCTCATTGGGAAAAATAGGACTATCATCTGTGTAACTAATAGGGTTTTTATCCCATTATATTAGGTTAAAAAATCTGTGCAAGTATTCCTTTCAGTCAGATCATCAGTTCATATCAGATGTTTTAAATATCATATCAGATGTTTTAAATATCATATCAGATATGTTAGTTCTTTCTTTGTGAGGGCAATAATCTGTTATATCCCTGGAGGTGGAAGCCTGCTTTTCTTCATGACCCAATTATTTCTATTATTATAGTACTTATATCCTGGAGCATGAAGCTTTCTTAGAAATCTCTGTTCTCTGTCTAAATGAAGAGGAATCCACTTAGAGTTTGTGTTCTATATTTAAGTTAATGCTCTGAGTGATCCACATCACCATCAGATTGCTGATGGTCTTGGGAAGGAAGCCTGGCACCTATCTCTTCTTCCTGGGTCTCACAGATCATGGAAGGGGCTCTCCAGTGTTTCTTCCAAGGGCATCACAGAGTATGTAAGGGGTGCATGAGTGTATCCTTCAGGGACATCATAGAGTATTCAGGGGAAATCTAGTGTTTCCTTCTAGGGTATCATAGAGTATTTCAGGGCCTCTCCAGTGTTTCTAATTTGAAGGGCTCATCCATCCACTTTATTCAAATATGTGCATGTTTCTGTTTTTTTTTTTTTCATTTCTAAGTTAAAGCACCTTTAGCTTTCAAACCAAGATTCATGTGTGTGATTATCTTGCTTTAAAATTATTTCTAATAGAGGCTGGCCTTGAATTTGTGACCCTTTTACCTCCCCATCCTAAACGCTGGAATTACAGTTGGGCACCATCATTCCTGAATGCCTCATTATCTTGATTTGAATGATTTTCTTGTCAAGGTCTGTCGTGGTCAGCCACAAGCCGCTGGGATGAATCTTCCAACCAGGTACTATTTGGGGGAGGAAAGTATTTATTGAAACTACAGATTGAGGGGAAGTTCTGTAACAGCCAAAGAGGCTGGCCCTCTTTCACAGGTCCAAGCAGAGAGAGAGAAACACATCACCTATACCACACACACACACACAGAACAGGATACAGGCAGGAGGACCAAAGATAATTTCTTTTTTATATATAGGCTTAGGGTGGGGTTTTGTAACCCTATCTCATACTTAATGGCTTCCTGAGCCTCTGGAATTTCCTTCCTGCCTGGCCCACACAGGAAAGGATGTTTACTTTTAGCTTCTTTGAGTTTCTTTACATCCTGTCCCTTGCTAAAAGGCTGCCTTCCTGTAAACATCCTCAGAGACCCACCCAAGTTAATTAAAAAGATCCAAGTTGACAACAAAACCTAACCATCACAAGGTCTTAATTGCCAAATCATTACTTCTTATGAGTTGTATTCTCGAAATTTTCATCTTAATTAAGAAACATCCTTGATATAATTCTTGTGGCACTATTGCCTTCATGATTCATACTTGCTGAAAATATTTGCTAGCTTTTGTCAAAGGTTTGGTAGATGAGGCTGTAGAGATTGCTCAGTGGTTAAGGTGCTTGCCTGCAAAGCCTAACAACCCAAGTTTGATTCCCTAGTACCCACTGAAAGCCAGATGCACAGTTACAAATGTTTGTTTGCAATAGCCAGAAGCCCTGTCACACCTGTTTTTTTGTTTTCTTTCTCTCTTTCTCTCTCTCTCCTTGCAAATATATAATTTAAAAAAATTGGTAGATGGATAAAACAAGAAAATATCATATGAGAATCCCTAGGGAAGCCTACTGCAGGAACAGTAGGAGAAAGGTAGATTCATTTAGGCAGTTTCAGTTAGAAATGGGCCCAGAGAGAATGGATGCCACCTGGCCCTGGCATGAATGACATTCTAGGCAGGAATCAAAGCTGTGTCTGATCTGCAGACTTATCTACAGTGCTGTCTGCTGAACTTCTTGGTCTCTGCTTATTTTTCCTCTAATCTTCTTCCTGAAGCCTCACCATTTGCCCTCTTAACTTCCTTCCCAGGGGAGGCACAAGGTGATACTCTGTGTGCTTCTGAATCTCTCTACAGATGCACCTACGTTCTATCTTATATGCACTTGTGGCTGTACTGCAGTCCATTCCAAAAAACCTTGATTACTCATAAATGAGCTTTGGGAACAATTCTCCACATGCTGTGGCTTTACACATCTTTCCTCAAAAACTTCAATCTCTCTTAAATGAACCTTGTGAACTATGCAGTGTTTCCCATGTGAGAGCTGGTTTCCTACTTCCCACGTGCTTATCACTGTGCTCTAGGCTTCTTCCCAGATCCCTGCTTTCATTAAATACACCTCTCAGGTTGTGATTTCTCCCTAAAATTAATAATTCATAATTTATCCTTCTTGAATTTATTTTTATCAATTCTTCGTTAAAATGGAACAGGATACAGAATTGGGATTCATAAACTTGGGGGACCCCTCCTAAACCCCAAAATCCTGCATCACTAACTTGCAATGAAATTTCAATGCAAAATAGGACTGTTGCTACCATTGTTAAAATTAGTGATATATTAAAAAAATTGAAGAGCAATAATAATATTATTTATTGTTGGGAAAAATCTGTGGACTGTTTCAGATGGAAATCTTTTATTCTCTTGTACAACAGAGTATCTGCTCTTATCATGTTAAAATAAATTGATATTGAAAACCACTACTCAGGAAGACTTGTCTTCCTTTCAATTGTGAAGTTGAGGAAAATAATTTTTCTGCTTCTATATACTTTATATATACTTCCTCTAACAAAATACTTAAGAAAATTATCTTTTCACAAATGTCCTATATTTTCACATTTTCTTGAGTCCATCCATGATTTGTAAATTTAAAATACATGCAGCTTTCACTTATGCTAAATTTATTTATAGTATTATTGCCCCATACCTCAGAATGCTATTATGATAAAAATAGGCAATATTTAAAGTAGTAGGACAAATACATGTTGTCACATTATAAATATTTCCCCGAGGTTGTCTGGACACTTAGGAAGAACTGTTTGGAGTCGCAACTCTTTTAATTACTGAGGGAAACCTTGGAAAATTTTCTTAATCTTTGTTAGCACCAAAGTACTCACTTGTGAATTGAGGAAATGAAAATATAAATCATAAGGTTAATTATAAACTTAAAATGCATAAATAAACAAAGCAAATACCAGTATTCCCATCAAATAGCAAACTGTGAACTTGAAGTAAAGGCTGTATTACCATTACCATCATCATAATTAAAAAATGAGATTATCATCACTGTTACAATTATTATATTTTTATTTTTGAATTATACGTTTTATTTCTGTGTTAAGAGTAGAGAAAAAGAGAGAATGAATATATGATTAGCCACACCAGGACCTCTTGCTGCTGCATATATACAAACTCCAGATGCAAGAGCCACTTAATGCATGTGGTTTTACAGAGGTACTGGGGAATCAAACCCAAACTGACCCAGGCAGGCAATCACCTTTAACCACGGAGGTATCTTCCCTGTCCCATTTATATATTTTTAGAGAAATATTAAGACTAGGGTTCTAGCAGCAATACAATTCCTAGACCATCTCTGCATTAGCAACTACAGTACTCTTCTTCTAGGGAACTACACAGGACACCTTCCATTAGGATATTGATAGTAACACCAGGAGTCCTTATTGAAGCTGAACCTCTACTATGAATTATTTATGAGGACAGGGGAGATGGCTAAGTAGGGAAAATGTGTGCCACAGCAACATGAGAACTTTAGGTCAGATCCTACATTAAATCACCCAGGCATCAGGAAATACTACAGAGGAAGTGGTGTACGAAATATGAGTGCTGCTCTCCTTGCTAGCCTGAGAACCTCCTCCATGGAGATGGTGGTAGACACTGAGGAGACACAAAATTCCTCAATGCAGAAGATCAGAGGCTGCCGAGAACTCAATAGCAGAGGAGATTTATCTAACACACTCCAAGGCTCAGGGGAATTTGTGGAAGAAGTGTTGGAAATTATGTAAGAACCACAAAGTGAGAAAGTATATGCTGAAACATTGCCCTCCCCCACAAAGACCAGCAGGTAAATTCATGATCCCACAGTGAACAAGGACAACTCCACTGAAGTGGTCTTTCAGGAGAAAGGAGTAAGGATAGAGTTGACATAAATATTTAGCTCAATATGAATATGATCAATTTTCAATATTTTCACATACTAAAGTTTTCAATTATTTAAAAAATAATTGTCTGGGAGAGGTAGCACACACTTGTTATCCTGTAATCTCAGCACTGGGGAGGCTGGCTATAAATCTAGCTGAATCCATGACTGTTTTTAGTGAGAGACTCTGTCTCAAAATAACCTAGTGACTAAAGAATTTGCTTATCAATCTCTGGTCTCTCCACATATATAAAACCCTCATATTTATGAATATGCATACAAAAACACAGGAACACCATTCACACACACATTTATGCATGCAAAAAATAATTTATTAATGACAACTGATTCAGAAAAAGATACCGAAAATGCTAAGGGTAAAGTTGATTTAATAGATTTATATTGGAATGGCACCTTACCTCAAAAATCAGAGTGTGGGGTCGAGGAGTATGGGAAAGAATATATAGAATATATATATATAGAATATATATATATATATATATATATATATATATATATATATATATATATATTTATGAAGCAGTCATTCCTCAGTTGATGAAATTTCATAATAGGGAAAAATGAAAATCATAGGAAATTATATTGCACACTCTCAGTGCTGATACCCAACGGAGAAAACAACTTACTAAGGTGCTCTCTGTCGTGTCTTTCTCAGGCTCTCTTAAATCTTTGGAACTGATTCCAGCTACTTCTCATTTGTCATTTGTTTTCATTATTCAATGCTTGCCTCCTCCTGCCTCATGTTTAAATGACTGACTGACAAAAAGGCCCTTACAACCTAAGGCCCCATTAGTCCATATTTTTATATATGTCTACTGCCTTTCTTTCAGGTAGAAGATGAATGCTTTGCTGACCTTCAATTTAACTGTTTTCCATTCGTCTTGCATCTTTTATAGACATTCTGATGTCTATCTGAAAAATAAGCATTTTAATCACTTCCCCAAGAAATTTCATTTGAAATCAAAGTTTTACCCTTAACTTCCATGAACACAGTGTCCAGATTAGCTTCCTCACGAGCATTCGTTGACACAAACATTAGTCATTCAGCCAAGTCACGCATTGGTTTCATGTCAAAACCAATATTACTTTTCAAACTTGATGTTCTAGTATTTAACTCCAGGTCTCCTTCTTTCCAAAACACTCTTTCATGTGGCAGTGTGCAGAGTTATGATGACACATACTGGAAAAAAAGGCATTGGCATTTATCAACCTTGTCAGTGGATAAGGTCTGATTTACTGCAATTAAGGTTAGACTGAACTGAAATGCGTTTTTTAAATATAGAGTATACACCTAACTCCTCTATTAATCCCAAACACACAGAGTACTGCTGCAGAGTCACTGATGTGAATTTAGGTGTTGTAAGATATTGGGAATATAAAACTGGGAAAAAATTTATGGGCAATAAAAGGAAATGTGCTCGTAATTCACAACTGGCCTGCAAGACCCTGACTGTCCTTTGGAGCCACCAAGACAGTTCATTAGTTTCACGAGACAGCCCTGGAAGTGAAACAGAACGGTCAGCCATCAGTAATGTGATTAACACTCTTGATTTCATGGTTTTTAGAAAATAGATTAGGTGACCCAAATGTGATTCTGAAGCTATCCTCATAAGCATGGGGGTCACTACTCTGCTGTTAACACAAAATGGAATAACCTTGAAAGGTTAGCAGGAGACTCTGGTTAGGGAGGTTTTCCATGTTTGTTTTTCATCAGCAGTGGAACTGGAAATCTCTGCTCAAAACAATTGTCAGGAATGATGAAATAACTTTAGTTATTTGGTAAAGACAACCAGTGACTATTTTCACACAATGAATGATCACTTGCTCTCATTCTCCTTTCAATATTTGCTGTAGCAACTGACTGGAATTTAAAGGACTTGCCTCAATTGAATTTTCTAACACAAAAAATTCTAACATGCATCTTACATTAAAGTTTATTCCACACTTGAAAAGGTAGTCATTGGGATTTCTATAGGTATGATAGTGATGTTTCTGATAAACTACACTACTCTCTAGTTCTGTTAATTTCTATTGACCAATTCCCATTAATTTCCAATCATAGTCGCAAAGCATGAGCAGAATAGAGCAGATGTCTTTGATGTTTACTACCTTGTCACTCTTTAGGGAACAGTCAGAACACAAATCTTTTGATCACCACAGTGTCCCCTTATGTTGTCGTTTTATAAGAATATTACCTTTCTGTCCATCCCTCCAACCTCTTCCTGACAATAACTAATCTATTCCTTTCTCCCAAAGTTCTATCATTTCAAACATAGAATGTTACTAGACACATTCAGTATTAATACTTTAAAGTTTCTGTATTTATTCATAGAATAGGTACCTAGAAATTCATCCAAGTTTTGTATGTATTCATAGTTCAATTTCTATGTGAGTATCATTACATAGTTTCATGGATCACACGTTGCTCACCTGATCTATATAGAATAGGTACCTAGAAATTCATCCAAGTTTTGTATGTATTCATAGTTCAATTTCTATGTGAGTATCATTACATAGTTTCATGGATCACACGTTGCTCACCTGATCTATTGAAGGATATCTAAACTGTTTCCCATTTTTGACTATTTTAACTTAAACTTCACTTTACCACTACACTCAGTCTTTTGTGGGAACGTGGGGTTTCATGCCTCTGAGGTGCATGTTCCACTGTGCAATCTGATTTAGCTCTTTTCATAAGAACTGAAACTGTATTTCAGAGTGGTTGGATTTTAATGGTTGGAGGATTACTAAGATTAGTTATTTCATTTTGGCATAATTTTGATTATTTGTAGTTGTGTGAGAAATTTATTAACATTTTTTCTAAGATGTCTAATGATTAGGTTGAATAATGTTTATTGAATTTCCTTATTTTCATTTTTTGTTCTTGTTGTTTTAGTGGAATTTGTAATGACACAGTTGTGTCATTCTAGAGACTATTTATGACTATTGATGGTTTGTCAAGTTTATTAAATCTTGCCTTATAAATTTTATTCTTTTTTATTAGTTTTGTTTTTTAATAAAGAATCAGCTTTTTATCTAATTCATTATAACTATGATTTTTCCTAATTTGTTTTATTGGCTTTTATTCTTGCATTCTTTTTTTTTTCTTCCTTCCTGCTTGTTCTGTATCACTTTATTCTCTATTCCTTTCAGGTTGGAACATAAATTACTGCTCTGAGATTGTCATGTTCACTAATGTAAACTAGGAATATATATGTGGTTTGTTGTTCCCACTCAGCACTGCTGTAGTTGAAACCCATAAATTTTGTCATATAGTTTTCTGCTTTTATTGGGTTCAATATATTTTATATTTTCCTTTGCCTTCTTATCTGATTCATGGATTGCTTACAAATATTTCATTTAACTTCCACATGTCCCTTTACCTTTAGGATATTAAATATTTATTTCTTTCATGATGATCCAGTAAAAAGTGCTGTGTCGCACAAATCTTTTTTTGTCTGTTGCTTGGGGTTGAACCTGAGGTCTTGCATATGTCAGGGAAGTGCTCTACCCCTAAGGTACATCTCAATGCCCTGTTGGTCCTTGTAAATTGTCCAAAGCTTGTTCTAATGGCAGAGGACATGATCACTCATAGTGCATAATGAACACTTCAAATCTACCCTCTGTAGTTGTTGAATGTGTGCTTATTTTTGCCCATCCAGCTAGTGCTTTGATTTGCCTCATTCTGATCATCTATCTCCTATTTGATTGCACACATATTTTTTGTGAGAGAGAAAATATGTGAAATGTACAACTATACTTGAAGATTTGAGTATTTTTTCTTTAACTTCATAAATGTTTTAATGCAATTTGAGATTTACATTTAAATTAATTTTGTTTTCTGAATGAACCTTTTATCATTATACATTATTCCTTTTGATCGCCATCAATTTCTTTGCTCAAAGGCCCATTATTTGAGATATTAATGTCCCCTCTATAGTCTATCAATGACTGTGTTTATGGTATGTATTTGTTCTTCCAGTCTCTAACTATGACATTAATTCTGAAGCAAGCTTATTATAAGAGCACATTATTAGTATCATTTGTGTTCTTTTCCACTCTCTATCCTTGATGTAGTTTATTGATCCCATTTGCAATTAAAGGATTATTGTCTGTGCCTCTTTCACTATCATTCTGTGCTTTTCCCTTTTTATAAAACTGGACATTATTTTTCCAGAACTTGGAAAATATTATGGCACTTCTTTCCTGCTTCTGATTTTAGTTTGGAAACCTACTGTCGTTTGAATGGGCGTCTTATCAAATTCATGTGATATTCCTCACTGACTGTTTTCAAGACTTAGTGGCTAGATGTTTAATCATAATTTGTTTGAGAGTTGATTGCAGAAGGAGTACATATTTTGGGGGGGTCTTAGTTGCTTCTTAAACCTGGAGAGTTATATCTTTTGCCAAAATTGGAAGTTTCATGCCATTTCTTCAAATAATTCAGCCCTGCTCTTTCTATACCTTCTGCCTAGGAACCCAATAATAGGAATGTTTCTCTCTTTTTATTGTCTCACAGTCTTTTTAGTTCTTGCTTCAAGTTGGATGAATGCCTTTGATCTCTCCTTTGTAGGCCTCTGTTTCACAATTATTGAGCTCAGACTACAGGTTATTGTCTCTTTTTTTCTTATTTCCTTTAAAAACATTTTTATTAGCACATAGTGACAAAGCAATGGGCTTTGTTGTGACATTATCATGGCAGCATACTGAATTCCTTGATCATATCACCACAACTATCTCATCATCATCAATTCTCTTCCATCTCCCCATTCTCTCCTCTTTCCTATCCAGCAGGCTTTCAGCAATTCCTTCCAGTTCTGTTTTTCTTTGTTTTGTTTGTTCTAGGCACCCAGACCTTATGTTTGCTAAGCGAGCATTTCACCACTGATTATTTCATCTTGTCTTTTATCACATATTTTACTTTTTAACTTTTCATTAGTTCTTTCTCATGCATTGTATTTTGACAAGATTTTTTAAAATGTTGAATGAGAATTTTAAAATATACTGAATTACTTTGTGACAATTAATTAAAAATAATTTTCATGTTGCTCCACCATTCATCAACTGTCTTTCCTCATTGAATGTATGCTGTTTATTAATTCTTGGTATAATTCAAGTTTTGAATTGGTGTGTGTGGGGGGGGTGTTTAGGCACCTGTATGAACATGTGTGTGAATATCAATGGACAGCCTTGGATGTTTGTCCAACTTTGTTTTTTAGAGGTTCTCTTATTGGTCTGGACAGACCAAGTAGGCTAGACTAGATGTCTAACAACCCCAGTAATACTCTTGTCACCAGCACTAGAACAGCAAGTGTGTGCCACCACACTTGTCATTTTTACATGGGTTCTTGGGGTCGAACTCTGATCTTTATTCCTTTGCACTTTAGTGACAGAACTATCCCCATAACCCGCACTTTCAGGTTTTGAAATAGGGTCTTGGTCCATAGCACTGCGTGGCCTAGACCTCGTGATAATTCACCTGCCTCTACATAAATCACCATGTCTGGCTGTAAATTTCTTTTTGAGCCATAGATATTTGAGATATTGTGACAAGTTAGAGTGACTAGGACCCCAAAGGTAACCAGGAGTGTCCTTAGACTTGTTTGCATGCTCCACTTATCTCTTGCCTTACCCGACCCCCTCATCTTGAGTGGGAGGTGTCTCTTACTAGAGCTCAAAACTAACCCTGAAATTGATTGGTCAAAGACAGACCAACCAGCTTTATCTCTGCACCTCTGTATCTCTGGCTCAGAGGATAGAGTTACCTGAAGAAGAAAACTCATCCCTTTTTCACTCATGGCCGGCAAGCAGAGAGACATCTGAATCTCCAGGCCTAGGTAAGGACCCCTCACCACAGTCAGCAGGGCTGTGGTGAGGGGTGGGGCTTTTTCTTTTCCCACATGGGATATTTTTTCTCATGATGGGAGCCCTCTTATATTTCTCCTTCTTTTTCTTACTTGGCTGGTCAGAACACACCCCCTGGTTTCATAGTCATGTGGTTAGCACCTCCACCATATGCTCTCTCCTCACTCGTGGTGAAAGTTCTGTGTAGCTTTTCACTCCTCCACTTAAAATATTCCACTAAACCTTATCCTTTGGTGATCTATAATTTTAATTCTTTAAATTTATATGACAAAAATCTGGGTATACTTAAGTTTTAAGGTGCATCAGGACTAGCTGGGAACTGCAAGTACCCCATTATAATGATACGAGGAAGTTCAGAGTCTTTTTTAACTCAACAGTTATTATATCCGTAGCACATAGGCTATGACCTATTTGGGGGTCTGTTTTATATGGTAATCTGATTTTCAGAGACTTGAACTACTACAGTGTCTTTCCAGGTTTGTCAACTTGCACAGAGACACCCATTAGTCTTTACTGGCACTGATTGAGCCACATGCCTGCAGGTGTGACAGAGAAGAATGTCCAGCCCAGACAAGTCCAGACAGATACCATGAGACTGTTCTTCCCAGGTAGGTCTGGTGTTGCCCACTCCAGAAAGATCTGATCAAGAAGCCACATTCCTGAGGGCATAGATAGTAGCCATGGTCATGGAAAGTTGTAGCACCACCAACAATAACATAGGCTTCTTCTTATAGGTACTTTTTATAGGTGGCCTTCTAGGGACTCATTTATTAGAAGGAAATCACAGCCCAAGCAGAAAAGGATAAGATTTCCAGCTATGGATTCCTACTGTGACTGTGACAAAATCCTAATTAAAACAGTAATCTGCAACAACCATATCTCTAAACTAAGAAGAAACGTTTCCTAAACTTTGCTAATAATAATCAGTAATAGTGTATGTTATATTAAAGTGATGTTTTATTATCTTTATATTTATTAACATATTATAAGTATGTTATATTAATGTGATAGTTTTTCACATGAAATACGGTTTTAGAATAAAAAATATTTAACATATTATACGTAGGTTATATTAATGTGATAGTTTTTCACATAAAATACAGTTTTAATAAAATATGCAGAGTTTCTAAATTTTTAAACATTTAAAAAATTTTTGCATATCTATCAATAATCCACAGGGTTCCTTTTGTGTCTAAGTCACCTAAGGGGCCCAAGGGGGTCAAATAATTTTCATATTTAAATATTCCCCACATTTTTTTCTATTTTAAACTGGCACACTTAAGTACATAACATTCCTTATTGGATATATATTCAAGTTCTTCCTCGTATTGTTTAGAGTAAGCCAAAATCTGTGCTAGGCTTTAAAAATAGCTACTCCTACTGACATATTCAGTGTTTATTAGATAAATGAGTTTTGACAAACTTCTCTTCATCCTTACATTTAAGGTAGACAAAAAGTTTTGACTATTTTGAGGATACCCCTATACCAAAAAGAGCTGATTTTGTAAAACTCATGTGCCAGACAGATCAATAACAAAAAGATGTACCACCAGCAACATGAAAACATAGCCTATACCTTGTAGCAACTACTACAGTTTGTGATGTATCCCAATGATTTATGATCTTGCCGGGGGTTGTAAAACCTACACAGCTGAATTACAATTTCTTAGTTTTACAGAATCCCAAGTATAGCACAGGGGATACTTCATACTTTAAAAGAAAGACAAGGTTATCTCTTTCATACAAGATCTTTCCCAGGGATTTTAGGAAAGAGATGTATTTTTACTTTGAGGTAATTTATTTTGGTATATTCAAGTGGTTCTTATTCCTAACATCTAAAAGAAAAACACTTTTTAATCACATATAAAAATAAATTTTATGTGCAATTATAGTTTAATATTTAAAGCAAGAAAAAACCCAAGCAATATTAAAAGTTTAATTTCTTGATAATTTGTACATTTTATATCCAAACATATAGTGAGAACTTCAGTTTGGTAAAACACATCTACAGTGCACTATACCTATTGGGTGTTGGCTCCCTGGAGTGGGGACCATCAGGTTATCTAAGGAGTCCTGGACCCACACAGGTAGGAAATGAAGCAGGCCAGAATTATTGATTGCTTACTTTAGAATACAAAGATAATGAAAAAAATTTTCAATTGGGCCTGGTGGCATATGCCATTAATCCCAACACTGGGGCACATAAGTAGGAGGACATAGGAGGATTCAAAGCCAGCCTGAGACTATATAGTGAAAATCCAGGTCACCCTAGGCTAGAGTGAGACCCTACTTAGAAAAAAATAGTTCCGCACCACCACCAAATATCTTAGATTCCATTTCTATGAACTTAGTGTGGTATGCATAAAACTCACTCTTCTATTGTGATTTTCCATGGATGCACTTGAAAGTGCTCATCCTTATAGGGTACCTATAATCCCTGCATTTAGGAGGCAGAGGTAGGACAATCACCATGAGTTCAAGCCCACCCTGTGACTACACAATGAATTCTAGGTCAGCCTGAACTAGAGCAAGGCTCTACCTCAAAAAAACAAACAAACAAAAAAATGAAGGTTATATTTTGTGCTGAACACCCTTTTGAGTAAATGAAATAGACAAAGTTGCTTTTCTCTCATAAAATTTGTCCATTTGCTACAGGGAGAGGGGTTGGAGGAATACACTAAATAAGAAGTGTGAAAGTAGTTGATGAGAAATGTTTAAAAGTAAAACAATGCCACAGGACAGAATAGGGAGGAGCTTGGGAAACTCCTGCCAAATGAATAGTAGTATCCCTAGATATAAAGGTCAGAATTTCAGATATATAGTAAAATTCCATCAGTCTGATAATTTCTACAGATTGAAATAATAGGATCAACATTGGAAGATTATTAAAATACAAAATACAACTCAAGTGAGGAGCCTGGTTGGCTGTATAATTTTTCCATCAAGAGTTTTACTCATTTTGTGTTTTGTTGTTATTTTGTAAAGAAGGTTCCTTGTATTGAAGATATTGTTTGTTAACCTGTGTTAAAGTTGAAAAGATACAAAAAGCCATTCTTTTAGTTTTGTGTTAAATTATTTTTTTCAAAAATATCTTTTTAAGGCTATTACATATGAAAGAGAATGAGAGAGAGAAAATTTTGCTCCTAAGTGATAACTTTTATTTTTCTTTATGCAATGGCTTAAATAATAATCTTGAATATATAATTATATAGACTGACTAATATTGAAGACAAATGTATCTTATGAAGGGACAGTTACCTACATAAGACATTTAGATGTTAAATAATGTTCTGAAAGACTACAACAATTAATATGGGTTAATTACTAATTAAGGAAGCACTTAATAAAAGCAATGAAATACGTTTGCCTTGTTTTCTTTTTTACCAAGAATAAAATGAGCTAGAGATAGTAGTAACTTCAATGCTAATCTTTAGTGGCACCAAATCCATTAGTTGCATAATAAAATTAATATCTAAATTAATGATAAATTTACTAAAAGTCTGTGAGTTTATTTATTTTCTATTATATATAATGAGATAAATTTAATGAACAAATAATGGGTTGTTATCCCCATTTCCCCAATACCCCTCTTCCCTATCCCCAATCAGCTGGATATCGTCCTCCATGGGCCCTCTGGATCAGTCCATGAGGATAGGGGATTATGGATTGCCTAGGAGCCACCCTGGTTCCACCCACCTTAGTGTGATGGTATTGAGGGAGGCCATGTCTCTGGGATTTCTCCTCCACCATGGCTCTTATAATCTTCCCGCCCTCTCTTCTGTTCAGTTCCCTGAGTCATGGTGGGTGAGTATTAAGAATGCTTTATTGTTGAGGTCTTAGGGGTCTCTGTACTCCCTGTGTCTTAGGAGCCTCCTTCCTCCCTTCAGGAGGGGATGTTTCAGTTTGAAAGAATTAGCTATGCAAAAATCCTTGACCAAGTACCTAGTCATACACATGCATACAGCCTTCCAGATTTCCAGCAATTTCCTGAAGTTTTTCAAAGCCTGCTATGATTATCTCATACCCTGTTAAGTTTGTTCTCTCTTCTCTGCCTCAACCAGTATTATACCCTTGGTCAGCTGAAACTGTTTTTTTTCTCTAATTAATTACTACCAAGTGTTATTGCTTATGGCAACAGACCTGAAGACAATCTTCCAAGTGATACCTTAGAATTACACAAGTGCAAGTTAAAGCTCCACACACCCTGTAATCCCCACCAATATTCATTAGTTTATTTGACATCAATGATGTTCAATTTTGCATGCATGCCTTTAATTCTAGAGTTCTGAAATGTTTGATATTCCTAAAATGATTTCTTTTTGTTTAGGAGAAGACATAATTTTCCTAGATACTCATTATATTATTCCAGAAGTTCTGTTTGGTAGAACACAAATTTAGTCACTTCATCAGGCTCCGCTGCTCAAGCTCAGACAAACTTGTTATAAATTTACTTTCTTATCTAGACCCTTTCTGCCTAACCCTCTCTCAACTCCCAACCCAGCCATTAACAGGAACAGGGTAGGAGGCAGCGGAAAGCCCCTCCCCTTAGAGATTTTGAAGGATTCCAGGCCTTCTTTACCTCCCACTCTCTCCTCCATTGTCTCAGTGATATCTTTCAAATAGCCTGTGCCCAGATAAATGAAGTCCTTCCTCCAGAAACTCATAAAAAGTGGAACTCCTGTTTGTTTTTCAGATCTGCAGTCTCTATCTCATGCTCCTTCACTGTATCTATTTATCTCAATCTCTCTTTAACCTCAATCCCTATACTCTGTCTTCAGGACCCCATTATGCCATCTTGATATGGTGCTATAAATCCTAATAAATACTTAATTCTAAGAGTGTAATCTAGCTCATCTGACTCTCATCAAAACCATTGGCTGCCTTCCCTTTATTCCTTAACTATCACTTATAACTTTTATTTTGATCTACTGCTTAGCAGCTTGGCAACAGTTTCCTATCAAGTAATTAAAAAATCAGCATAAAACTATAAAATCACATAGTGAGACCAGGTAATTGTACATTATTTTATTGGAAGCAGAGAAGACTAGAGCTAATGTTAAGCAAGCATGCAAAGCTCTTACACATCATGTTACGGAAGGTCGACATGATTCTATAGGTATCATTGTGTATGTGAAAAGTTTTTGGCAAATAGATAAAGGTTAGATATAATAAATTGAGCAGCTATGGTATGAAATTCAAGGATATTGAAAGATCATAAAGCTGAGGAGAGGTTGAACAATGTAGAGACTGTTTAAATATTCTGAGTGAGAAATGGGATATTCTAAAATAAGACAAGCATGTGGAGATGAAGAAATAAATATTTAAGTTCTTAGAGGGTAGTGCAAATAGAACAAATTCTCTTGAAGTACAAAGTAAACTGTAGTATTAAATATAGGCTGTTAAGCTTCATCTCAGATTCCTTAAGGTGAAACTGACTGAATGGTATGATTATCCCCATACAAACCTAAGGAAATATTTTTGAAGAAAATGAAGGTAAACACAGACCCTATGATTGCTACAGTATTCTGTAAATGAATATGTCACAGAGCACACACATATCTAACTTACTCTGAATTATTTTTGTAATGATGGAATTTGGTATTAAATTATACTGACTTAAAAAGTAAAAGAAGTGTACCAAATTATGTCAATCGGTAATGGAAGTTCTGATGCATTCACCCAAAATATTTGTGAATGCACAAATCATATAGATACATTAAAATGGATATGTCTGTGTTATATCTTCAAGTAATGTGTTTAATGTAAAGCAAATTAAGGTCAATGTCTGACCAATTATCAAATAATTTTAAAATAGTATATTTTATGAAAATAGAGGAGATCGAGTTAAATTTAAGGCATTAATTTTTATTCTCGTATACATCAGGAGCAACTTAAATTATTTTGGTATGTATCATGTAAATAAGAAATAATAAATCTTTAATAGTTAGTATAATTAAAATGTATTGAACACTAAGATTAAGTAATGAATCCTTTGATGAGCTTATAATATAACTAATCCAGAAAATAAAGGAAAGCAAAATTGCTCGAGGCATAATTTCTACCAGCATATAAGTAAATTATGAAAATCAGTGAATATGTAATAGATAATAAAATTCAGATTATGCCAAATCCTACTCTGTTTATTTTTGTAAGCATCCATATCTACTGAAATAGCAGAAGCCTATGAGTTTTTTTTTCTCATTTGTGGAAAATGTTATTACTAGCAAATCAGGTCTTATTCCCAATTACTAAGCTTCTAGTAATTTTTGATGACAAAAATGGGTTCTGTTCTCTCACACATGAGTGTCACAAATAATTTAGAATTATAACTTTCATTTCAGCTCTTGCTGAACCAGTATACACTTGTAAATGAACAGTATGAGCACCAGCAATGCCAATTCCAAGCACCCGACAGCATGCCTCCAGCTTCCTCAAGATGGTACAGTATCAGTAGTTAGGGATTATTTTGTTCACTGAGGCTACAATGAAAGCCATGGTAAGTTATCATTTTATGAGCTGAGAGATAATTATGTTTAATTCGTTATTTCATAGAATTCACACTGTTAAAATTTTGATTATATTTTTATGATCAGAATAAGAATGTATGTTACAAGTGAGTTTCTATGTAATAAGGACATACTGAATAGTTTTCATTAAATATAATCTATACATAGTACAGTTCATTGAATATTGTTAGAGTTTTCCATCCTTAAAAACTATTGGTAGTAGTTCCATCCTAACATAAGTAAACAGCCCTGAGTTCTTAAAGGTCAGGAAAAAATGAGTTGATAACCACAGAGTTGATGTCCATGCAAAGATGATATGCTGAGCTCCTTTCCTTGTCAGAAAATACTTTGGTACAATAAAACTTAACCCAACACGTATATTGGAGCTCATTGGCAGAGTTCTTGCCTAGAATGCACAAAACCTTGGATTTAATACCAAGTGCTGGAAAAAAATCAGCCAAACAACAATCAACATCTATTGAAAACTTTCAGAAAAACAGTAAAAAATTTTTTTAAATCATAATATAGGGCTGGGGAGTGAGCTCAGGGTTAAGTGAGCCTCCTGTTTAGGCAGGAGGGTCTTAGACTACTGAGTTTAAATCCCCATATTCCTTGTAAAAACAGGTGGTCGTGGAAACACACATGCCTGTAACCCCATTCCTGCAAAGGAGTAAAGACCCAAGAGTCTCTTGACCCCCACAAGATCCAGAATCTGAAAACAAAATGAGACTCACTCAGAACCAGATCAGGCACAAAAACGATGGAGCAGGAAGAGGAAAGATCCACTTGAAACCCACAGGGGAACAAGTCCTTCTGCAGGTCAGCTCATGGGGTGCCAAAAGGGCACAAACATGTGCACACACCATAAACACTGCACCCAGTATAAAAAAAATTTTAAGAAATTAAATCTTAAATAATAATAATGTAAGCTATGGTCTATTTTCACTATAATTCAAAAAAAATAGTTTTAGTCGATCAACTCATTTCTGGTGGAGACCACTGATATACAATATAGGCTGATGTCACAAGAATGCTGAACACGCTGTTATATGGAAGAGACCAGCAAGTCAAGGAGTGCTCATCCATGCAAGAGTGGCACTAAACCTAGGTGGGCAATCAACAGCTTACTGATTGGCTAAGAGATCAGCTCAGTAGCAAGAAAAACTTAACTGGAACTGGGATCCATGGCAAAATCTTATGGGGACCCAGAACCTCAGGCTCCCAGGGGAAATTCCCACTACCAGAGAGCTACACCCATTAGAGGAATTGAACCCAGGTCCTTAGGCACTGGAGGCAAGCACCTTAACTACTGAGTCATCTTTCAAACCAACACCATAAGAATCTTGCCAAATTAGAAATGTTTGTCTCATTTAACCTATAATAATCTCACTCTCACATGGAGATACTGTTTGTGTTTTTCAGAAGGCACCTAGAGCCATGGGCAACCCAATTCCACCAACAAGACATGGAATGATGGCTGACATCTTGGCAGGAGATGAACTACACCTGGCAGCAGATGAACCACCCCTGGCCTATCATATAGGGCCCTGTTGTAGTCAGCCACACACTGCTAGGATGAATCTACAGACCAAGCCCAGTTTTGGGAGGAAGTATTTATTGAAATAATAGGTCCAGGGGAAGTTTCAAAATGGCGAAAGAGGCTGGCCCCCTTTCACAGATCCAAGCAGAAAGAGAGACCCGGCACCAGAACCTCCACAACAAGCAAGCACACTCTTTTTTTTTTTAATTAAATATTTATTGTCCATAATTAGTTACATTATTTAGTGGGCAAACCATGTGTTGTTATCCCGACTTCCCCAATTCCCCCCCTCCCCATCCCTGATCAGTTGTATATCCTCCTCCGTGGGCTGTCTGTATTAGTCCTTGTGGCAAGGGATCCTGTATATCTTAGTACTCATCCCGGTCTTCCT